>JAYJLX010087021.1:0-20973 GCA_036873525.1 Chalinula nematifera
AAGTGAACAAGAGACAGTTCTGATCATTTGTTTGTTTAACCATTGTATTGGTGATGTGATTGTGTAAACAAAGTCTGAGGTAGGTTATGGGCATATAACTCACAGTAAACATCAAAGGTTGCCATGGTAATATATTACTACTATGGTATATGCAATATGGTGTAATCCTTATGATTATTCCACCAATGAATAGACTATATAGGGTGACCTCTTAGGTGACCTTATAATTATTGCATAAAGAAGTAGTAGAGGGTGACTTTACATGATGGGAAGGGATATAATATTATATTGATTAATTTACTTTCAAGATGGACTTGATTACTTTAGCTATCAAAGTTTAGTGTTGGGTGCATGTGTATAGATTATATATATTGTGAACTATATGGCAATTATAGTGTTATATGTTACTGTGCATGACAGGATGTTGCAATTGAATACTGAATAGTAGAATAATAGTGAAGCAATTTATGTAACTACACAAGACCAATAAGGTACATCATGTATGATAAAAAAAATCCGATTCTTATTATCGGCATGTTATCCCCCCTTCTGGCGCCAGCCCTTTGCCCTTCCTTCCCTCTCTCCTTTATAGACGTTATTGAAAAATCATCTTCATTAACTCAGTTCATTATTTTTTACTATTATATTGCCTTGAGGTATAGGGTCATGCTAATAGATTTTTATTGCATACGTTATGCTTTTATACATCAATGTTGGACTATGGACTGACCGTTGATAATTGATCTATATATGTATATACATACATGCACTGATTAATTATATTCCAATGTTAACAAAAAAACCATCACCATGAGCAACAGGCTGAATAAGTTGAGATAATGGGAGGGTTATGGGGGCTTCCACCCTGATCCCCCTCCCGCCTTCGTCTTATTGGTTATCCCACCACTATATACATTATGATACCATTCTTGTTGCACATGCATGCATTTGCATTAATTGTGCATGCATGCAGCCACAGCATGCATGTAAGTTTTATGCATAAACAAAATCAATATATTAGGAAAAAAACTAAATTATAGCTATATACCCATATATATATATATACTTAATCAGCTATACTATTAGTCATAACTCAAAGTATCAAGGCTATGTCTTCATACCGCACTCTTCAGTTCTCACTGGCATTGCCTAGGAATACTGAAAGCATTAGGAGGTAGAGTTGTTGTCACATTAGCAAAGCTGCAATTGGAGAACCATAATAAATCAAAAATCAACATGCCAATAATAACATACTAATTCAGTTGCATTGAAAGTCCAGGTGATGCAGTGAGTTTAGAAATCATCACCGGAACACATACATCACCGGTGACCGGTGCATAGCTACTCAGATAAATGGACTTCCCTTTTTCAATCATGCTGTATTCGTTAACAAGAACACCAAGTTTTGGTAGAGAAGATCCAATGTATTCAGTTGTATCATATTCAGCACCATCATCCACTCCAAATGAGGGGAATGTTCCTTCTGGAGTTGTTTTTGTACATTTATTATCTACTACCTCATACTTCTTTTTCTATAAAATTATAGCAGCAATTAAATCGATAAGTATATAAGCATGCATGCGTGCATGCACTGCATGTAGGCTGGATGCATGCATGCTCTTACGTCCTTATAATCCCAAAGAGTCACTGTCATGGGTCCATCAAAGCCAACATCTGTATCCATTACTTTGAGCATCTGGGCATCACTGTCATAGCTAGCATTGGCAATACGGAACAGTAGCTTTCCTGGTTCCTTATCATCCCAACCAATCTATTGAAAAAAATATATATATCTATATGCTTCTCAGTCAACTGAATCACTATGAAAAAACGCATGATGCTGAATGCACTTTATACTATAGAGGTATACATACTTCTCTGAAATATCCGAACCATTGTTTGGGAGTTGATGTACACTTTGATACATCAGAATTGTCCTCAGCTTTTTGCCGAGGATAGCATGAGACAAGCACAACAGCAAGTGCTAAAACAATGAGAAACTTCATGTTGACACAGCTATATAGTGTGTAAAAAAATCCAAGGCTTCAATATCTGAGTTTCAATTTTATAACTCTACAGCTTTTAGCCCTATAGCAAAATTAAGCTCCTATTTATATATTAGGGGGTAAAATGGTTATGCAATAATTGATAACTCCATGCATGCATGTGGCATATGCATGTGGCATATGCATGCATGCATGATATACAAGATGGTTATGCAACATTAGTCATATACAAAGCTATAGGATGACATGCTAAAAGCCTACAATGCAAATGCATGCACATTGGCCTTAATTGGCATGTTGTGCAGCGCTATAGCCACATGATGGCTCTCTCATATAATGATGCCGCTCTATTCTGGCAATGCAGCTGCTAGGCTGGTTTTCATGATCATGCACATGCATTGATACTTTAAATTTTAACAGTCAACTAATTGATAAAAACTGAAAATGAGTTGGCCACAAAGTACACTGACCCACATGCAGTCAATATAAGTTCTAGCTGTATCGATCATGATCAGTCTCATGCATGCATGCATATATACTACTAAATATGCATGCACTATTGCCTGATGCATGCAGGCTGAGCACAAGCTGCAAAGTACATGACACCTCAGCATCAGTGCACTGTAATACTTATTTATAAAGCTGCATTTAATGCTCCGTATGCACTCAGTAGTGTCATGCTGTGCCTTCATGCAGCTTATTTTAAGTGATCATATATGTGTCATTGTCTGTCATGTAATGCTGCCCATGCATGTAGTGAATTTTTTTTTTTTTCAATCTACAAATCAAAAAAATAACCAAACAAAAACTAGTCTATATAAAAAAAATTATTGGCTTTTCAGTCCTGAGCTTATGCAGTGACTTTCCAATTAACATCCAGGAGGAGGGCTGAAAGGCTCAGGCGGAAGAGTTGTTGTTGCATTGATAAGCCTATATATATAGTAATTGAAGCAGGAAGAAATAATATGAAGAAAATTCATTAATAATGCATGGTTACTTTTACACTACTATGATACTCACACTCTCAAATCCATAGCCAGTTTAGGAGACGCTGCCATGTCAGTGAAAAGCACTGGAATACACTCATCACCTGACACAGGAGCATAACTGGACAAGTAAATACTTTTATCAGGAACTACTTGATAGTATTCATTAACAAGAACACCAAGGTTAGGCAATTCAGCTCCAATAAATTCAGCAGCATTGAATTTTGCATCTGGAATAACACCAAAGGATGGAATATCTCCCTCAAGCTTGGATTTATCGCATTTTCCATCAACCGATACATATTGCTCTTTCTATAGTATAAAACACAGCATAAGCTTCATGCATAAATGTGCATGAAACTAATAACTAAAAATTTATACTCACTGCTTTGAAATCCAGTAATACAGTTCTCTTTTCACCTGGAAAAACCAAATCCAGGTCAATTGTTTTAATTTTGCCAGCGTTCCTGTCATAGCTTGCACTGTATGTAACACCCCTAAGTTGCAAGGGATCAGACTCATTCCAATATATCTGCGAATAACGGAAGGGAAAAAAAAGGTTATTCCCTTTTTTTCTGTACTGCACTATGTACATATGCATGTGATATATAAAGAGAAGATTATACCTGTCTCACAATTCCAAACCAAGTTGGTGGCGTCATTGAGCACCTAGATGTGGCATAAGTTACAGCTACAACTGCAGCTAATAAAAACAGTAGGCTCTTCATTTTTTTATAAACTTATCCTCTTAACAATAGCTATATAGCACTAAAGATACTGACAGCAAAATATAAGGATCACTGAGTCAAAAGATATGGCAAACTGAACATCATATGCATGAGTTTATAACTTTATAAAGATGTCACTGTTACATAATATTTTGTAATAATCACTTAAATTATCAGTGAACCTCCATAACTTATTATACATGTAGTGACATGCCTCTTCCATGCAGGCTATGCACTGGTAGAGAGGCGTGACCAAACTAATGCTTGAGGTGGCATTAGAGAGCATGCATGCCAAATGTAAAATGACAGTATGATACAAATCATATAAGCCCTCAGCATGCATCTTATCAGTAGCAGCATATTTGAGTACATATAGGCTATCATTTGTGATGGTATTGGTTTATAATATTAGGTGCATGTGCGTTTGACATAATGCATACAAGCATTAACTTGCCAAGTTTTAAAAAAAAAACTATAAGCTTATAATAATTATCAAAGTATAATTATGCATTGTGTCAGTGCTATATGATGCCGAGTCTGATGACATGCATATTCAACACCCAGGAGGAAGGCTAAAAGCATCTAGTGGAAGAGTTGTTGTTGCGTTGATGACCCTAATACAATAATAAACTAAATGATACAGTATTAAATACACGGTACACCAATTATAACTCACACTCTCAAATCCATAGCCAGTTTAGGAGATGCTGCCATTTCAGTAAAAAGCACTGGAATACACTCATCACCTGACACAGGAGCATAGCTGGACAAGTAAATACTTTTATCAGGAACAATATTGTAATACTCTTCAACCAAAACTCCTAGGTTAGGCAACTCAGCTCCAATATACTCAGCAGCGTTGTATTTTGAACCTGGTAGAACACCGGATGGAGGGATATCACCTGATAGCTTGGATTTAGTACATTTCCCATCCACTGATCTGTATCGTTCACCCTGTAATGCATGGAATGAATCATACACGTATTGAATGTCACTGTGATATGCATATATAAGGACAGACGCACTGCTTTGAAATCCAGTAGATCTATTCGCTTTTCACCAGGAAAGAGCAGATCCATGTCCATTGCTTTGATTTTACCAGCATTCCTGTCATAACTGGCATTAAAAGTGACACCTCTAAGACTCGTGGGATCAGAGGCATTCCAATATATCTGTATTATAAGTCAGAGTGAAAATCATGCAATTAATGCATGTGAATGTAATAAAGTAACTTAATTAGAATCATTACTAATAACCTGTCTTATGACTGCAAACCAAGTTGGTGGTGAACTGGAACACTTGGATACAGCATGAGTGACAGTAACAATAGCTGCTGAAAAAACTATTATGTGGTAGATCTTCATTGTGGAACTGATAGACCAGCTGCTAAGGTCAATATAGCATAAACTCAGTAAATGGTATTACTGAGTTCAATATTATATAACAATGCATAAGAGATATGACTATATCTTAAGGTCAGGCATGCATGACCTTTTTGAAATCCTGGAGAGCATGCACATAATCTTTTTTTAGTAGCAAATTAAAGGTGTGTAGCTAATTAGTAAAAAAAAAAGAAGCAAACATCAAAACATTTCATGTTGTTTACAACAATAACAATTAATCTGAGCATTTACTGACATCGCTAACACACATTTCATCATAGTCGAATCCATATTTCTTTGCTGTACTTATGAATTCTTTCAACACGTACGCTGGCATTGACTCCAAAGAAGGTTTTGAGCTACGTGTGACCACACTCCCCCCGGCATAAGGACCTGTGGGCGTTTCCCCACAGTATATATACATCATCCAATCTGGGTGTGGCCAGGACAGCGCCCTCCATTTCTCAATCTGTGGTCGGAGGGGAGGGTCTACGTACCAGTGGGTCATTACACCGGGACTAGTCATTGAAACATTAGCTACAGTGAAGAGCATTGGAGTGGAACACGTGTTGTTAGACCCTCCACAATACGCAATATGATCCTTCCAATGGCCGCCTGATTCCAGTACAAATTCGTCTCGCTGACATGGGAAAGCATCGAATCCAGCTGGCCATCCCGTCTGGCCACAGTTGATACCACGCAGTATCCACCATTTTCCCTCCATCTGAGTCATGTCTGTGAGGTTCTTTATCGTGTTTGTATCATTTGCAAGGCATTTTCCATCAGATGGAGACACTGGGAGACAACCATGATCACTCATACACTGCATAAGGGTTCTGTACCTCGTACTGTTGTAGCCATAGTTCAGCTCACACAGTAGGTTGCATGCTTCTTGGTTTCTCTCTGATTGGCACTTGGAATTGCACATCACTGCACTGCGACACTGCTTCTCAGCCAAGCATGCTACAGATGGCTCGGAGCAATTAGCTATGATGCATGTTCCTGGGCCTCCCACATTGCTAATCCATTGACGGAGACCTCTAGAAACACCAATGAACGAGACACTAAAAAGCAGCAACACCCAGACTTTAGCAGACATCTTAATAGCACGTGACTATTTCAGCCCCTCCCCCTAGGGCATGCATGAATTGTCACTACAGTCTATCTGTGCTTGTGTCACCTTTAATATTAAAATGGCAAAGTGTATAGTTCTCTTGCTGATTGTTGCAGGGACCATTTCCATTGTTTATTCACTATCCAATTGTACCAATACTCCACCTCAATGGACGGCATTCATTAGACAGGTCAGCTATAGACCACATACGGCAATCAGTCAGCCTGAATCTGTATTGCATAGCACTTCACCAGTATGTATGCACTGAAGCATTGACCACTACATATGCAGTTTACTTAGTTTAATTAGTACACAGCTCGTGATAGTTCTCTTCTCTGTTATAAGGTCGCAACCCAGCCTAATGCTAGCCGCAATGGAAGGTCTGTGTTTCGGATTTCTTATGCTGCTTATGATAGAAATGCAAGCAAATTCAGAATAGCTGATATAATCTCCCTTTTTAACGGTCCACTGATGGAAGAGATATATGATTTTAAAGCTGTAAGCTTGCCGGTCTATGTATTATAAGTACTAATAATTATTATGTATATAATTGTATAGGGGAAACTGTACACTATTCATGGGAAAAGTAGTGGGAATACATGTACAGTATCACGTCTATCTGGTTCCCTTCCCTCGTTTGGAGTGCCATCAACAGCCACGTATCGATCCAGCCATTATATTGGTGCCAAAGAGACCACCAATCTGGGTGTATTTGTCAACGAATACAGTCAAATCTCGTCAAATAATTATTACTTTAGCAACTATGCACCATTTAAAGGCGACGAATGTATTCCAGTCATGTTCACGAATATAACTCTACACCCTAACCCATCCATAGATATCAGATAGTAAGTAATATTATTATGCTTAAATTAATTATTGCTTTATATTAATAATTACAGCTATGCTGATCTGGCAACAAGAGTAGATTCCGATGCTTTTGATATACCTTCAGAATGTTCTTAATGCAGGAATTAATTATATATCGGCTCCTATTATATTGAACTAAGAATGCTTTGATTATTGTTATTACCCATTGTTTGTATTGATCATAAACCCTTAACTTAACTGATGCATCAATGTACATGCATGACATGCATGTGCATAATTGTACACTATTTTGATTTGCAATTAAAGGGATTGGGCTCTAGACTAGCATATACTGCACTCATATAGCACAATACTGATCAGCAGACTCTTCCTCTAATATTCTGATGTAACAATGGATAATGCTATCCCATACAGTTGCTATACCTAAACAGTTGACAATACCAAGCACAACATATGCATGCAGTTCCCATGCACTCCCACTATTTCACACGTTTGGTGTGCTATGTGACCTATGAGAGTGTGTCGGTAAACAACATCAGACGTTTCACACGAACGATTATCGAACTTAATCTTACTCATATCATCATCTAGGTGATAAATACACTGCGATGTCACAAGACACTCTATTTATATTACAACAACTGTCTTAACCTTATTTAGGTTCAACAGTTACATAGCACTGGAACACCTTGATACTGTCTCACAGGCCTCTCCTCCTGATCATTATGTAATACTATATAATACACAGATTCAACAAATCACATGCGCATAAGTGATGATGATGATGGTAATGACACAGGTGGTTTATCTTCTCATTGCAATTCTTGGTCAGGTACATAGCCAGGACGACAACAGTTGCAAAGAAACACCCGAGAAGTGGTCTGGAGAGTTTAGAAAGGCAAGCCTGAGCTAGATCGATACATTTGTCAGTGTACCAGTACATTAATTATGACACATAGTGAATGATATTACTCAGAGTTATATAATATGATCATAGGTTGATTATAATACTGTTGAGCCAACAAAAACCATTATTACGGTGGCCAACATTAGTTATGACAGAACTGTTAAAAAACTGAAGATTATGGATGTAGAAGTGATCGGAGGTCCATCAACTGTTTCACTTTATGATTACAATACAGTAAGGTTTCAATTTAATCTATCAAAATTACACTAGATCTAATACTTGTATATAATCATTTTATGATAGAAGCAACAGTACCTGGTTGAAAATGGAGTCTGTAGAAAGTCAGCTATTAGTGGTGAATTCCCTACATACGGTGTTCCAGCCAAACAAGAGTTTATGACCCCTGAGTATATCGGGGCTCAGTACCCGGGTTTGGGTGTGATTGTTAACGAGTTTGCCTCGTATGATAATATTGCTGACGTTACTTCATCCAGCTATTCCCCAATATCAGGTGATACATGTATTCCGGTTATTACTACAAGTTTCAGTGGTAGTCAAACAGATGGATCACTCAAGACAATGTTATTCTAGTGAGTAACGTGTGCATGGGTATATGATTGATTGATCGATGTGTGCCCATTATTTTCTTCCCTTGTAGTTATACTAATTTAACACTCTCAATTCCTCCTGATGCATTCAGTATTCCATCTGAGTGTAAATAGCCCTTGCATGGATACTGCTCGGAATCGCCGTATAACCTTGTCATTGATCAAGTCACATGGATTTATTAATTACTGCTGAATGTGCATGCATAACTATACGTATACACATAATGTTTTTTAATTAAAGACACCTTGCTTGACACAATCTAATAATAAAAATAATTATACTCTATAAAATAAAAATATATAAAACTTTGCTATACTTAGCAAATAAAACCAACTAGTCAGAGCTTAGTCAATAAACTACACCACCAGCAGCCTAGCAGTACCACCACCATCATCCCTAAGGCATCATTATGATCTGCATTCACTGGGAATACTGAAGGCATTAGGTGGTAGAGACGTTGTCAAATTAGCAAAGCTAGTACAATTAAAGAAAGAAAAGACTAATTGATGTAAATACTAATTTTGGTCTGAAACTCACTAGTACAAATCCATTGTTAGTCCGGGTTTAGCTGTGAGGTCTGAGATCATGACTGGGATGCACACGTTACCACTGACTGGAGCATAGCTACCCAGGTAGATGGATTCCCCTCGGACAATCTTGTAATATTCATTAACGAAAACACCGAGCTTTGGTAGAGTGGATCCAATGTACTCGCTATTCTCATAGTATGCCTCGGCTGGAACACCGAACGATGGGAACTCCCCTTCTGTCTTTTTCTTCTCACATTTTCCATTCACAACCTCATATTGCTGACCCTAAACATCAATCACAGGGAAAATCTACAGCATAATCTTATTCCCAGCCCCTCCCCCCTATTTAATTCAGCTGTATGATAGACTGGATAGTGAGGATCTGGTATTCTAGCTTACACCATGTTGTTTAGAGACAATATCTGAAAAGGATGCTGCGTTACAGTCACATTCAAGAGAGTCAATAAAATTAATCATGATCGAGCAATCATGTATAGCCACACCTTTACTTGAGCATAATATGTAATATATGTGCTCATTTTCTATAAACAACATGATGTGAACCAGCATACCAGACCCTCACCATCCATTTAGTTCAATCAATAGGGGAGGGGCTGTCAATGAAACTATAATACATGTATATGTCATTTATGTATTCGATTGCCCTCACTGACATTCTTGTAATCATAGAGTTACAGTCAATGGACCATCGAAACCAACATCTATATCAAAGACTTTAATCATCATGGCCTCGATCCCTGTCGTAGCTAGCATTGGCAATACGGATCAGTAGCTTTCCTGGTTCCTTATCATCCCAACTAATCTATACACGAGTCAATGCAATGATTCATTTCGTATGGTTATATACCAAGAATACACTTACTTGTCTAAAAGATTCCTGACCACTGAGGGGGAGTTGTAGAACATTCGGATGCTTCGGGAGCACTAAATGAGCGAGGGAAACACAAAACAGTAGCAATAACAGCAAACACAAACACTAAAATCTGGTAATTCATTGCTAGTCGACTGTAATATACACTATAGTATATAATTATACTAGTTAAGCAATCAATAGGCAGTGTGCAATTCAACCCGGTACAATTATGCTTATTATGTAACAATTAATAATGACCATGCTAGAGGGTATATTCATGATGCATTCTTTGACCAGATTATTCATAACATTTGGAATTTTGAAAAGATAGGTCACCTTTACACAAACTTACTATTGCTGGGATGAAGTAGGAAAGTGGAAAGATTAGATTAGTAGTTTCCATTTTTTTTTTAGCAGATGTTCGATGGACTAGGGAGACTGAGAGTCACTCACTCGATTAACTCCAATTGCTGGTAGCTCAGCTAAAGTGCTACTCACTTTTTGTGGGTGTGGCAGCTATATTAAAACTGGGTGTGGCTAATAATACAAATAATAGGCGTTGCCTCATTGGCCTCTTGAAAAATGAGTGTAAGGGAGAAACCTGGCTGCCTTATAGTGTGCAGTGGACATCATAAAGGTCAGTACAGTACAGCTGCTGTATATATGCTCCTTAACTATGGCTCTATACGTTACAGGAGTGCACGCTCAGTCATTCATTCATTCCTTCACTCTGACTTCATCAGCATTCAATGTATACCTGGCAACTCCAGGGGTTAGTTTACTTGACTAGAACTACTGGTTTATAGGTTCTTGTACCATGTATGCTTCCCAACCTCTTATAGTGCATTTATGTGTATGTACTTAATGTGCTACTTGAATTTAAAAGGATGAAAATGTAGCTGGGGGCGTGTCTGTAATCATTCGAGGCATTTTCTTAAGCAATAAATATAGGCCAGTGAGTATAAAATCATCGATACATTGAGAAATGTCCAGGATTATAAAGGCCTGGTGCCAGTGATAAATAACTTCAAATGCTATTTCATGTGCTGTGAATGCTGTATGTGCATATCGAGTATACAGAAGGGAATGAAAGTAATGATTATTACCTTTAGTTTGGGAAATTTTCATTTAATGTGGTTTTATTTTTGTGCATGCTTTAAACTCGATCCAGAAATTGAACAATATGAAATTGTTTACACAATAATAGAGTTTGTATAAATTGACCTTAATTTATGAAAAGTAAAACTTCTCTATTTTCAATTTATGTATATAGCTAGCCTATTGTATTGTGGTTATTTTTGTTTCTATGTAGGGAAATTCAATTGATTTTATTGATGTTAATGAGTCTAACCGGCAATGGATAATGGACTTCAGATCAAAGCCTTTATCCAATCCACTTAAACTAGAGGAAATGGACAGTAAGTTACAAAATTGTCGTTGATCTTGTTTAATAAGTGGTGTGGATTTATTATTATGTCACGTGTAGGTACCAAATTCGTTGCCATAGTAATCCCAAGCAGTCCGGGTGCCATGTTTGATTTGTATTCGAATCAATATTTGGCAGGAATTTTGAATGGTTTCATTATGGAAAATAGTAAGGAAATAATTCAAATTAACATGTATTAACTATTATACGTACATGTTAATAACTACTTATAACTATTATTAATAGAACCAATATGTGCTGTTGGGTATGGAGTTTATGGTTTGTTTTGTTCACTGGACCCTCAGTCACACGAATGGAGCTTCAAGCAACATAGTTTAACTGCAGTAAATACTACAAATGCCGAATATACTCACACATGTTTATCTAATTCCCTGCCATGTACTGTAGCCATCGCTAGTGGAGCTCTCCAGAAGGGAAGACTTCTCCACATTACCTAATGTATCTCCTGATTTCATTAGGAAACATGGCGGAACATACAGCTGTAAGGACATGCATACTGCACTCATTATATTATATTATTAATTGTTTTTATGAAGGCTCACAGCCTGGATCACTTCATGTTATAATTGATAATTTCCTGGTAACGGGTCAAAACGACCAATCAACATTAACCGCTGTACAGAATCTCATCCTACTGCACAATGCACGGTAAATATAACAGTAATAAACAACATGATAATATATTATGCTTAAATGTTTATTATTTCATATAGAATGAGCCGTAGTAGATAACACATTTATAGAGTCTATCTTCATATCCTTTACCTCCATACAACACAGACTAATATTGTTATTAATGTTATTATTTTTTTTGTACTTTTGCATTATAAAACTAGCCCCACCCATTTCTGTCATGCTATATTAATGAATAACGTTTTAGCATGCCTGTACCACCCTCCTTTCGTTGTTGCGTTGGAAACTAACTCATTTTAAATGGAGGATACAGTAAATGATCAAGATCAAGCAGCACTTGAAGAAGGCTTCAATTATGAAACAGTAGACGAGCCCCCTCAAGACTGTATATGCATTTTATGCGAGCTTCTGGTCAGAGACGCTCGGCAAACGGAATGCTGCGGTCGAATTATGTGCAATTACTGCATCCAGAAGTACAAGAAGAGTGTCATGACTTTCAGATGCCCCAACTGTCGGAGTCCACTACAAGGAAAGTATTTTAAAGACCTGAGAACGGACCGTGCAGTACAGACTCTCGTAATTTACTGCACACGCAAAGATCAGGGGTGTGGCTGGGAAGGGAAGATGGAGGAGCTCGAGACTCACATTAGAGACGAGTGCGGCCTAACAACCACACAGTGTCCTGCCTGCTCCGAGGATGGTATCAAACGCAAATACCTTGAAAATCACATGGAAAACACGTGCCCAAAACGAAATTATCTCTGTCCACACTGTAACATACCTGGTGCATATGATTACATCGTCACAGATCATTTGAAGGATTGCCCCCAAGCACCATTGCCATGCCCCATACAGGGATGCACACTGAGGGTCAGGAGAGGGAATCTTAACGAACACTTACAAATGTGCCCTAAACTAGTGATGCACTGCCCGAATCAGAGCCAAGGGTGTAACATTAGGATGCGAAGGGAGGACCAGGAACAGCATTGTCAGATATGCCCCAAACGACATCACGTATGCCCCTACTGTAAATTAGAAGGAACTTACGATTTCATTACAGACAAACATACGAAGGAATGTCAGGACATTCCAATAACATGCCACACACCACTATGCAAGGAGAAAGTAAGGAGATCTGAAATGAAACAACATGTTCAAGTTTGTCCCAAAATGATAGTACAATGTTCGTACGCCAGCCTGGGATGCAGGGTGGAAATGAGAAGGGATGAACTGGAGAGACATGAAGAAAAGCTCATGAAGCAGCACCTCAAGCTTGCAATGAATAGAATCCAAGAGCTGGAATACAAATCGCAACCAATCGTTGTAAAGCTAGTAAATGTTTCTGAATACCAGCAGACTGACACAAACTGGTTATCACCAGCGTTTTACTCGTCTGTTGACGGATATAAAGCAAGGCTTCGAGTATTTGTTAATGGGAAGGATGATGCTAAAGGAAAATATCTATCCATCTTTGTAATTCTAATGCCAGGAAGAAACGATGACACAGTTGAATGGCCATTCCAAGGTGAAGTAAAAATGGAACTTTTAAATCAAATAACAAACTCAAATCACCTGTCGGTTTCCACTATTTTTGATGAGAAAACACCAGACAAAATGAAGAATAGAAAGTACAAAATAGACACCAACGGATGTGGTACGAACAAGTTCATTTCGGTTAAAGAGCTTGACTGTCCAGTTTATAACAACACACAGTACCTAGTGAACGATACACTATACTTTAGGGTCACCTTTCAACTAGCTTCTTTAACTAAGCCATGGCTAGCATGCCCATTGGACAGCAATTATTAATATTATTATACATTAATACATGTCAGTATGTGTTCTGGACATTGCAGCATTGAACATTTTAGATTATAAATAGTTTTGGATCAATAAAGTAAAAAGAATTAATGAAAGATTTAAGTGATTGTTTCGTTAGCAATAAGGGGAGGGTGGGGTTTCCTTGTATTCAACAAGTAGATCTACCTATTAAAGTCACATGACAGTAATAATACACACATCATTATACATGCACCAATCATTGTCTTACCTGACTGGTGTAATCTGAAGTTGTTAGTACATAATTCTCGATCGTTTGTTCTGGGTGGAAGGAGTGATACTGGGCTGATAGACTCGTATCCAAGGTCATGGACTCTATGGGGCATCCTATACTTATCAGTAGTAATGGACGCGGTGGGTACTGTCATACAACCTTGTTCATCTAATGTTACACAAAACAAATGACGCATGATTTAGTACTGACAGTAGTGCTTTACTTTTATCTTTGTTTTCATCCATTCGAGGTCTCTTGGTATTAAATCCTGACTCATTATCATTCGCATCAAAGAAGGATCTCTTCAACTGTTGATTGTTACTGGAATACATCGATTGTTCCATAGTATCACCATCACATTCACTATCATCACTGATAATAATCGCAGCGTCACTATTATCGTCATGGCAACCAGTTGGTTTGGCGGCAAAGTAGCTGCTGGCTGGGACCATATGATCATTACAATTAGTACCAATGACACATAACTGTTTAAACCTCTATAATTACAGACAGATAAAGGAATAAAGTCTAAAATAGTTCATACCTTAAACCCTCTATATACAGACAGACAGTAATGGTAGTAATGGTATTATTAAAGCTTAAATAGTTCATACCTCAAGTGACTTTTGACTAATCAGTGGAAATGCCTCTTTCAATTTGGACAAAGACATCCGAAACAATTTCTTCAAGGATTTCTTCTCCAAAAGATAATTTGCACTATATTACACAACAAAAACTGGTAGATAAAGCTTTACACATGTAAACAGATTAAAGGACAGAGAGGGAAGGAATGAAGATCATAGGCATATACACAAGATATATATTGGCCAACAAACCTGATGGGATTAAAGCATTGAAGAGACAGTAGAAATATCAGAGGCTATAGGTAATTGAGAAGTTACATTAGAATTGACACATGAAGTAAACTGTATATACCTTATATGATAGTATCTCCTTGTTACCACACCCCACCTGTTGTATAGTGATACAAAAAGTAACTAATACATGTACTGCGTGCTGTATATTGTATGTACATGTATGTATGTACCTGGTGTAAAGTCATCAATGATTTAGTTAATTCAGCTATGGCTTTGATTCTTTCCGCGAGTTCCTCAAACCCGAAGCAACAAGTAACCTGAACTGTGAAATTCCCGCCATTGGAGAAATGAGACAGTGAGGCATGAAGACGTCCGAGATTGACTGGAACATCACCTTCAAAACCATACCTACCAATAAAAATGAACAATCAAAGTTACCTTTATTCTCATGGTTGCATCACTCCACAACAAAGTAACTTATTCTTGTATTCAACACACACAAATATATCTGTACTATATCTGGTTATGTACTATTACATGTACTAGTACTATATCAGAACAGACTAACACATTGTCTGTGGTGTGTAATAGAATCCAACAGTATTGATATCGTTCAGATAGAAGAGCCACTGTGTTGACCAGACTACGAATACCATCTTGACTACACAACAATCTCAGTGGTTTGACAATAACACACGTACGAATATCAATGACTATGTCAGCAAGAAATAGCTATACAAGGTGTGGAGTGGGGAGAAGAAAACATGAAGAATAGAGGTAAGATAGATACACATGAAATGATATTCAATAATCCCGAGGGCGGATCATCAAATATATCGATCACAAATCAGATATATCCAGTGTACAAACTATCTGTATAGGTTCATTTACCTTAGTTGGTTTGCTTTTACTGGTGTCTCGATCAGGAAAATCAGCTTCAGTTAATACAAAATTGTACCTAAGATGTCAAAGGCATACATACATGTATAGCAGTTATTACTACAGAGAGCAGCAAGGGGTTAATACTGTACTTTGACTCGAGGATTTCCATCAAGTGAGAATTCATGAAGATCTGCTTGGAAACTAATAAATGAAATTCATCAGTATCACTTCCTATACAAGAGTAAAATGTAACATCATTGCATCAATTGAGAAATGGGGGTGTGGTGGGATAGGTGGGTGTGGTGTGTTATACCTCTTTCATTGCCAAGAGAAACCATCATTCTAACATATTTCCTTCCAATGTTACCATCATCATTAACAGCTAATGGAGTAGTTTCTCTACTGGCGGCTTCATATTCGATAATTAATGACACATGCCTCAATATAGCGTCCGTTATAGCCACACCCACTGGTACTATCACACATTGATAAAGCATCAATCTGTAACAATAATAATAAATAATAATAATAATAATGAGGGTTACCATCTAAAATACATCATACTACATCTAATCAATATGCGTACTTGGATATGATATATTCAGTAATCTTTTCTTTGCTGTCATGTTTCCCCCAGTTATATTCACATGCCTCTGAGGAGGGGAATCAATGACACTAAGGCAATTGTTGATGCTAACAGACAACCATAGAACCTGTGTTGGAATCCTTGAGCATCTTTATGATCTCCTGTGATACTCCATCAATACCAACAACTATCAATATCTTACAAAGACATAATATTTAAAGTATCAGTGGCCATTTAATAAAGGCTTTGTAAATTTACTTTTTCATGTTCCTTCACATTTTTCACCATTTCTGAGATTTCCTTCAGTTTAGTATGTCTTAGACTTGCCTCTGGAAATTTACTGGTACAACAATGGAGCTCATCTTTCAGTGCTGACAGCTCATCTAGAGAATTATATACTAGCATAGAAACTTATACTCTTATTATTATACAGGTGGATGTATAGCCAAGTACAGGTGGATTTACAACTAGTTTGACATTAACATTAGATGAAAAATTTGACCTTGTTTAATTAATGTTGGATTCTAATCTAGCATCAACGCTCGCTATATAATAACTCCACCTTACAGTAGATGGTGTATGTGTGCTACTCACTGGACAGATCCTTTCCATGGTGTATTACAGCCTCTGTAAGTAGAGCTATAGTGAAGCGGACCCAGAGTAAACGGTTACAATTATACACTGCTATCAGTCATCTCAACTCACATAACCCAACGTAATAAGTACCATAAACAATGGCACTGGACACCTTTGCTATCAAATGTAGAAACAGCAAGGATCTGTAGGCTTGGGAACCTGCGTAAAACAAACATTTTTACACTAACACACACATGACATAAAGTAGGTAGATGTACGGTACATGTACTTCACTATAATAACAGGTTTGAGATGGTGGGAAAGCCAGTATGGTAGGTACGTGTGTATATGTGTACATGTATGTTCACTAAAAATGTAACACCATAAATACTTAACCACTTAACCATGGTAGGTCAAGTAAAGTATCTGTGACATGTGCACCTGGTTCCATGTTTTCATAAGACTGTGAATTGATTCTCCTGTCTCCCATAATGAAGGTAATACAGCTGCTGTTATCCCAGGAGGAGGCATTGATACTAGAGGCAGTGAAATAATCGTTGACTGGTCTAACACTCTTTGACCAGTAGTACTGAAGACTCTGAAGGTATGGTCTACAGTGCTGAACGATACAGTCCAACAGTTGTATGTAACAATCTACAGACATTATAAATCATGAGATCCGAAATGGTGGACATACAGTGTCCAGATGCATGCACCACATACACAGTATAGCAATATAAGAACAGTGTGCACACCTGAAAGTGGAACTTTAACCAATAATGGTTTTACCAATCTCGGATTCATTGGAACAGATTGTGTGACACCCTCAGTCACATCAGCTAAAGTAAAATAATACAATAGTCAATAACCGATCACTGACTAAATACACTATACAACCATGTATAGAGAGGAACAGTTAGAATGATACGGTATTATATGCAGATGGATATACATGTATAGTGGGTCTTGATTAAAAACTGGCTTTAAAAACAACAATGGGCTTCTTGGTTTCCTCTTTGAGCTAACACCCAATCTCTCTCCCTCCCATTCATAAATTAGCAGAGTACCGTAACTCTTTGCTACAGTGGATGGGGAATGATCCACATTCTGCCGTGAGACTGATGAGTGAGATCGTCGTAGCATCAAAAAACTATCCAATCCTCTAGTAGTCTTGTCTTTATTAGCAGGAATAATGGTCTTACACGTAACGGAGCGAGCACCCTTCATAGGAAGGGTAGGCTTAAATGATCGCTGATTACCATGATAACCATTTTGGACGGGAGGGTTGGTCGATGAAGGGAATATACTCCTGTTGAAGTAAGGTATCTGGATAATATCATCGTCTACTCCATCACCTGTAATAATAGACTATATATAACCACCAAACTATCATATAAAGGGGCTATAAACATTACTACAGTATAGTATTTATGTATGCAGCTCATGTACTTGTAATTATACTGAAAACCATTAATATTTCAAGTGGCAAAATTTAGAAATTTCAAACACTTGTTGCTATTGGCCATATATGTGGTACATGACAGAAATAATCATTTTTATGTCAGAGGAAAATTTCCCACTGGGTAAAAATTCTAAAATTATGGCTAAACAATGGTGCTCACTGGTAACATGGCAGCTCAAGTCTTCCTCCACAAACACTTCCTCCTCTAATGGTAGAGACAACTCGAAGCCACCACTGCTACTAGTCGAGGGAGAGAATACATCCATGAGTGAAGATACTGATACTGGTCTAATGTGATCCACAGCTGTTCTCATATTGGCAATTAAGAATGCAACTGGATCCCAGGTTAGGCTGAGCTCGAATCTAATAAAATTAACCATACAGTTTACTTTAGAACCATTGCATTTATTAATGATAAACGTGAATTGATGTATCTATCATCATGTACATGTAAGAAAGAGAAGGTTGCTGGTGAGTCATAACAATACGTTTTAATAAGATTCTATACCTGGGCCTCACCAGGTTGGATGTATTCTGACTGCTACAAAAGATATGAGGTTCTACTGGGTTGAGTATTACACTCATGGAACAAACTGTTTTATGATATATGAGTAGCCTCTTTTGATAAATATCTACATATACATGTACAGTACATACATGTGTATGTATATATGTACAGTACACATAATACAGTACATGTGTATAGTATATGTACAGTACACATAGTACAGTACATATGTATAGTACATGCATGTACAGTACACATAGTATAGTACATATGTATAGTACATGTACAGTACACATAGTACATGTATATATACAAGTATATATAGTCACACTACACATAAAGTAGTACATATATTTTGGTTAGCTCACTCTCCAGTGAATGATTCAGGTGAAGGTTTGACTGCATCCATCAATTCTCTAACCATATCGTTGCTGAGAACACGCGAGGCCAGGTCAGGGATACCAGGGTCTGTAAAGCAAGCAGAGAATAGCTTAAAACAGGAAAACATGCAATATGCTTTTCTTCTTACATTGGAATTTCAGGTTAGCTACATTATCAAATGAATTGTCTTGTCTAAATAGCTTTGTCTTAAGCATTGATTCTTCAACAGGAGTCAATAACTTGAGCCTACAACAAAATACATACATATGTGTACATATAGACCACATTAACATTTGTACATGTACAATGCATTAGCATACAGTTCCCTCCCCCCCCCCCCTTCCATCCCAAGGGATCGTACGATTCACTCTCGGGTGTTATCGGGTATAGCTCCAGGCTAGACACGTCTTCAATAGCTGAGAACAAAGAGATGTTGGAAACTATTGGTGACTCGAATAACAACGTCTCTATACCAGAGTCATTGAGACCTACAGAGATCAATAGAATACACTTCATACAGTAACAAATAAGGGAGATTGATCTTCTAGTGTACATGTGATATTAAATCAGCCCTATACCTTTAGGAATTTCAAATGCCAAATATACAAGTGGTTAATCACACACACAATCATCACATGATAGTTTTCCTACCTATGTTATTCAAATCCACAAAACTACACTGCTTCTGCTGTATCCCTACCATACACTGTGATAATGATAGCAAGTCTCCTCCTCTCCCGAGGCTCAATGATCTGATATCTTCCAACTGTCTTTCTTCATCGCCTTTAATATCTTCCTTTTCCAGATTTTCCACCCCAAATGAGTGGTATAGTGGGGAGAGCTGTAACTGAGCAGCTGATGTCAATGGTGATTCTAACAGCATCTCTTTCCCTCTTTCTTCCTCTTTAGCAAAATGTTCCCTATAATCTGACATCATGCATGTATCTTTGTCAGGAATAACTGTAGCTTCGAAAACCCTATCCCTCCTGTGTGTATGTATGCATGTATATGAATGATGTATAATAAGATTAATACAATGAGCCTTTACTTTAAAATGTCACTGAGCGATACTTCAAGGCCCTTATGATTTAGGAATGGGTCGGAAACAGGTTTTGGTCTGAGTCTTTGGGACAATGCACTAGCCCTGGGAATGTCTTGCACCAACAAAGGTAAAAATGACGGGCTTTCAGGAGATTCCAATAGCTCTACTAAATGACCTAAAGAAAACATTAAAACATATTAATTACATTACATAATATACAATATTATCTGGGCATATAGACTATTATTATACCCCCTCTCCACCCTGGATATTATTGAATGCTATTCAACATGCAGTCTACGGCAGGACCCACTGTGCCATGTATGCATGTTAATATAACAGTAGCTGAGTGTTCAATCAAACCTTGCCCATCACTAGTATCATCCTCTAGTACCAACATTGCCATATGGTGTAGTGTATAAGGTAGGAATTCCTCAGTGTACTCACTGCAATCAGCACTACTGGAAACCTCGTCAATCAGTTGATCAAACAGTACATCACTGCTACACGAGACATCACTAATGAACACAAAACTAATTGCTTATTTTCAAACAAAACAAATGGCCAATTTACTTGAAAAATTGTGAAAAGTAAAATTAAAAAAAAGTGTTACACAAA
>JAYJLX010087132.1:0-23811 GCA_036873525.1 Chalinula nematifera
TTAAATCCGCAGAACTCTTCTATTTCACCAAAACGCAGAAATTGATACCCACAGAAATTTCCCGCTATACGGTATGAATTTAATTGGACATCTACAGATGGGGTGGGAGGGAGGGGGGGAAGGAGAACAAGTTTGTCATGTTTATTGTAATAATTACCATAATGAGAGCATATTTTCATTACAGTATGTACATTTTTTTCAGAAGGTGATAAACCTAATCCTAAAGTGAAGAAACTGGTCAAGATAAATGAGGCATGCCCCTTCACTAACCCTTCATTAATCAACTCAACAGACAGTAATCCTAAAGGGACATTCCCTCCTCCTCCCGCAGTCCCCTCCCCTATACTACCCACTGGTCCACTGTACAGCGATACATCAAATAAACATGTGGTACCCCCTGCTGTTAATACACCTATGGATATGGCACCCATTGTCATGGCAACGGGATTACAGGTCCTTCAGATGCTTGGAATAACCATTGACAAAGACACATTGACTGCTGCTGGTTGCCATGGTAACAATGTACCACTTGCCAATGGTACGATGTCTTCACAGTCTAAGTTGACCCCATCACTTCATACTAATACCCCCATTACTAATGGAGACAGCACTAATAATGGAGGAGGAAAGACTAATAATACAAGTAATAGTATGTTAATATAGCTGGATTCACAGGATATGGCACTAGCTATGGTATTGTATATGAAAGTATTGCAACTATATAGTCTAATTAAACAATCACTCAAAATGTTATACTGTCCACACATTATACAAACCTTCTTAGCTAGTGTCGTATGTGAGAATCCAGCTTAAGACCACATCCATTTAATTAGTCCATGCATGGTATATATTTATTAATTAGTAATTTCATTATTAATACCTCTCAATACTATTAGAGTCTTCCTCATTGCTGTGTGCTATATCTGCTAATAATAATACCTGGCCCACTGCTACCACTACTGGTATTAGATTATCTTCATTAGGGGCGTGTCCACAGAGAGGAGTGAAAAAACCTTCAGCAAGACGGCGGCGTGGACGGAAGCCACGCCTACCTAAATCAGCTACTGGTACTAGAATAGTGGCTCCTCAATCATCCAATATTAAACAATATTTCAAACCAACTAGTAATGGAGGAGGGAATGGTTAGTAGTTCAAGTATATGTGCACATACATTAATTTATGGAGTATTAACATTTCTGTATACAATAGAGTTACCATTACCAACATATGATACTAGTGACTATGATACTGGTGATACTAGTCTACACTTAGCCCCACGCACTGATGATGTCATATTGGATCAAGTTGTACCAGAAGTAAGTAAAGTATTTCAGTAGTAATATACTCTTATAATACTAACTCTAATTCAGTACTGCATTGTTGTTGTTTGTATAATATCTATTCTATACATGTTTGGAATACTGGCTGTTTTTACTATGATAGAATACGCAATCACTAGACACCCTCACACTAGAGGTAATGAATGATTTAACTGACATGGAGAACCTACTAAAGATATGGGACCATGATCAACAGACTGATTCATTCTTAACACAGACTACCATAGAGTGAGTTAATAAGTATATGCACTCTCTGTTAATCACTGTTATATATATATATGCCCCTTCTATTAATAGTATTGGTAGCCTGCCCCGCCCATCTACCCCACCCCATGATAATGAGATACTGTCATTATTAGATGAATTACAGGATTTGGAAGGAGCTATTGGAAATTATAATTGAACTGGAAAATAAAGAAGACTAGAATCTAGTTTTTTAAAATTTTAATTTAAGTCTATAGGTAAAAACGTATATGACTATGATGTAATAAATTAAAGCTAAAAAAGTTTCTCAAGCATATACAGTATGTATGTCAGCAGTGTTTTGTGTATAATTTGGATAACAACGATTAGTTTGTAATCTATAATGCCTGTAGTAGTCTATAATGCCTGTAGTAGTCTCATTATTAGAGGGATATCGCCGATCATAACTGCTGCCCATAGAGGTGACGTTCCATCTGGAGTTGAAATGGTTGGATCAGCATTCGCATGCAAAAGCATTTCAATAAATGGTGATGGGTAGCGATATTGAACTGCTACCAGCAATGGTGTTTCACCAGTATTAGCAGAAATGTTTGGATCTGCCTCGTACTCTAGTAGTTGTTCAATTATTGCTAAGCTCCTCATGATTACAGCAGCCAACAGTGGTGTTTCACCATTGTTATTTGGAAGATTGGGGTTTGCATGTGCTTCCAGTAGTAGTTCAACAATTTCAGTATGATTATTACCAATGGCCATTAATAAAGGTGTATGACCAATCTCCGCTTTATCTCGAGTATTAAGCTCAATGTTTGGTTCTCGTAGAAGCCTTTCTACAACAGATGAATTTCCAAGTGAACATGCCTTGGACAGGGGAGTGAATTCATTAGGAATATTTGGATTAGCCTTTGCTCGGAGCAGAACATCAATAACTGGTACATGTCCCTGGGTACATGCAACTCCCAGTGCTGTTTCTCCATCCAATTTACGCTGAATATTTGGATCTGCTTGTGCTTGTAACAGTCGCTCGGTAATCTCTACGGATCCAATGAAAGCAGCTCCCATGAGAGGTGTTATAACCCCACTACCGCTAAGATTAGGATCTGCTTTCCCCTCCAGAAGTCTGTCAACAATAGCCAAGTGTCCTTGACCACTTGCAGCACACAATGGAGTGGTAGTAGTGTAATACGGCATTAGCATTTCGCTTTCTGGATCTTTTTTATTGTAAAGGTTCAAATCAGCATTAGCTTGCAACAAAATTTCCACAAGTTCCATGTTTCCACTTGCACTGGCTCTCCATAAAGGTGATTGTCCTTTGGCATTGAACACATTTGGATTGGCATTCATTTTTAAAAGCCTTTTCACCAGTTTCACATTTTCTTGATACACAGCTATCAGCAATGGTGTTTCTCCAATAGAAGAAGAAATATTTAAATCTATTTTGTGCGTCTTGCATTCTAGTAGCTTATTAACTACTGACAAGTGTCTACCATCTATTGCTACTAATATTGGTGTTTCCCCATAATTACTTTGAATGTTGGGATCTGCATGTGCTTGAAGTAATCTGGTAACAATTTCAGTATGGCCCTTACCACTGGCTGCCGATAGAGGTGTGTAACCATCCACATTTGGAAGGTCAAGGTGAATATTTGATTCCTGTAGTAGCCTTTCAACAACTGATACATTTCCATCGAAACACGCCGTCCATAAAGGAGTGAATTCTTGTGGAGATACTTGAATATTAGGATCAGCCTTTTCCCAGAGCAGTAACTCAATAACTGCCATTTGTCCATGGTTACATGCCATTGTCAGTGCTGTACTCCCATCAAGATTGTTTCGAATGTGAGGATCTGCTTGCGCTTGTAACAGTCTCTTAGTGATTTCTACATATCCACCAACAGCAGCTCCCATCAGAGGTGTTAAACCAGCACTGCCACAAAGATTTGGATCTGCTTTCCCCTTCAGAAGTCTATCTACAATATGCAAATGTCCTTGACTGCTTGCAGCATTCAATGGAGTGGTAGTCGTGTAAAATGGTTGTACTATTTTGCCTTCATTTTTATTGTGCAAGTTCAGATTAGCATTATTTTGTATCAATTTTTCTACTAGCTCCATATTTCCTATTACGCAGGCTATCCATAAGGGTGATTCTCCTCGAGCATTGATTACATTTGGATCGGCTTTCATTTTCAAAAGTTTTTCTACTAGTTGCAAGTTATTTCGAGACACAGCTAATAGCAATGGCGTTGATTCGTCAATTTTATTTTTGCAATTTGGATTGGCCGGCACCTTGGCATTTAAAAGTTCATTTGCAACAGAGACAAAATTGTTATACAACGCCTTTAGGAGAGGAGTTACTCCATCGTTATCTGCAGAATTAAGATTTATTTTTTCTTGTAAAAGTCTTTTGACAACAGGAAGGTTGCCTACATGACTAGCATACCACAATGGAGTACGTCCTATCGCATCAACAATATCAATAAAGGAAGGATGTCTGTGGATCATTATCTCTACTACTTTCACATTGCCACCACTGCATGCTAAATGAAGTGCTGTAATTTTCATTGATGTGGCCACAATGCTATTAGCACCATGATCTAGTAATAGCTGAAATATTTTAGTACTGTGGCTACTGTATATTAAGGCAGTTGCATTTCGTGCAGTACAAATATTTGGATCAGCATTGTATTTTAAGAGTAGCTGAACTATTTCTTCATTACCATTACAGCAAGCAATCATGAGAGGGGTGGAGTCAGAATCAGGGATGAAAAGGCAATTATTGTTTATATCTCTACCTGCTATGTCCCATGATGTGCCAATCGGCTTTTGTGTAATTATTTGTTCCAGTAGATCGATAGCTTGTTTATTTTTATACTGTTTAACAATCTGAAGCCCTTTATGGAAATAATAGCCATAAATCATATCATATCTTCCTCTGAAAGTTAGCATGTTGTCAACTTCAATCATAAATAAACCCAACGCATGTGCAATCTTCTCCTCGACTTTACAATTGTCAATGAGAGTTTGTTTCTGGTCTTTGGGTACTAAAAATTTAATCATGAAAATTTCTCTTAAGCCATAATCATTAGCGATTCTGAACCACTGGAAGTGTTTGAGTGCTACTGAAGGAAAGACAAGCTTAATTAGCTGCTCAACATTATGCATACCACATATAGCCCAATTACTGCATAGAGTTAAACTAACTGGAATAAACTTGGTGTCATTCAATTGTGAATCTGGAATAAAATGGCTTAGCTCTAACTCATAAAGTTTAGCTTCTCTTTTTATCTCTTCGATGCCCTCACAATGCTGTTTAATACGTTGTTGTAGATCCTTTGATAGATGAGCTGATTGACTTGATAGTAGAGCAGTATTGAAGATATTGTGCTGATGCTGAAGTTGTTCATAATAACTATTAATAACTTGTGCTACTTTACTATTTTCATCACCTTCCGTTTTGTGTTTCTCTGCTTCTTTCTTAATATCTAAAACTAATTCAGCAAATCTATTTTCATATGGCATTAATAATTGACTTGTCTGATGGGGGGAATTCATTCCAAGATCCAACGAATTATGTCCGTCACTACATTTCACATTAGGATTTACTTGTAGATATTCTAACAAAAATTTCACAGCTTCAACATTATTACTAGCTGTTGCTTCAATCAAACTATTCTCGAGTGAGAATGGTTCAGTATTCCTGTTCACAACCATATAGACATTTCCTATTGAGACACTTACAATACCTAGTAATCTCATGAACTCCATTTTCCTGGCACAACTCACAATAAACGGTAGTAACATGTTATCAGTAGCAATGAAGGATAGTACTAGAGACCCTTGGCACACTTCATACCATGGGACTTCATCGGGATGCATTATCGGGAACAGAGTTTGAATCAACATCTGAACAACCCAAATGGTGATATCTTTATTTAAGCAATTTTTTACTCGAATCGTAATGATTTTATTATTAGTAGTTGGTTTCAAGTAATCACGAGAGCACTGGAGTGTATCAACCAAAGATCTTACTGAAGTGCTCTTGTTGAATGCTTCTATTTTGTCACGATAATCTCTTGCTTTTTGTGCAATTACACAATTTGAGAGTATGTGAATTGCCAGTGCTACAAGTAAATATGGGTTGAGAAAATTGTAGTGAGGTCTGATGGCACTCAGGAATGTTTGGGTGTTGTTAATGGGAGTAGTGTGGTTTTCTATGCGAAACGCTCTTTGTTCCTCAGTATACCTCACTAATGATTTGACAGTAACCTCACCTTTGTCCACTCTGCTCTCAATTTCATCCTTCACATTTGCTGCTAGAGGTACGAAGGTGTCATGCAGCTCCTTTAACTTATCAACTACATTCTCCGGTACATCATACACCTCCCTCTGTTGGACTGGATCAGCTGATATTGAATTGGCAGCAGCCTCGATCTAACAAAAATATATTGGCCATTGTAAATAACCAGAAGACCCTATGAAGTACAAGCCCATACACCTGTCGCTCAGCCCAGCCCAGCCCAGCCCAAAAAGTACAATTTTAAATACCTCAGTTGGTGGTTGTTTTGGTGAGAGTGACATGTGTTTATCACTCAAAGACAGCTTATTTTCTATTGTTTGGGCTAGAGTGTTTTCGTCAGCTTCACGAAGAGCATTGATGACATCATCCCAAGATGCATCAGGATAAAGTTCAAGCCATTTGTCATACAAGGCCACCTTTTGAGAGTCAATGTCATCTTTCTTGTTGTATTTAATTTTATCAATATGAGACTGCTTTATTTTTGGAAGGTTTCGTGCAAATCTTTCCCAATTTCGCACCAAGTCCTCAAGAGACCTCTCAAGTTCTTTACCAGTTGGTCGGGACATGATTGATTGTTCACAGCAACAGTGTAAAAGGTATATATACTTCTTTTCTTCTCCAGTTAAAGGACTACACCCAACTGTGAATTGGCATGTTGTCTCTATATATGGACACTATAATGATAATCATAGGTCATGAATAGTGTTATTCTGGGGTGTGACCATTAATAAACTTTGATGGGTGTGGCATGTGCATTACTTGTTTGTGTACTCATGCATAGTCGTTTGGGTATGATGAAGGAATGTAACTTGAGCCAATTTTACAGTACTGCTACACTGACCTGTCACCGTCTGGCATCAATTATTATCATCAGCACAACAACAACAACATATGAATCAGACCACGGTGTATATAGTGAATGAACACAGCATGTATGTACTTGTGGTTAATGATTATACCTATAGATGCATTCATTGAAAAACAGTATAGTAACCTGCCTGTTACACCCGACTTTGTCATAATAAGATATATGTCCCTCTGAGATGATCACATGCTATAAGGAACTATAATATGCATGTGACAGTATATGTCTAGTTAGGCTATACTCTGTCACAATTAGCTTGCAACCAGAGATCACTAGCCAGCTGCATACGTCATTTTAGTGTTAGTAATCCGCACAATGATTTTTTTTTTATTAATTATTTTAACAGAATATACAATTATGCTACTTTATTATTTTTACACAGCAACTATAGTAATTTTCATTCCTGTATAATGTACATTTTAGGCTATTGAGTATCTGGGAATTAACATTTACTATCCGCTTTATTGTTTTCATTCTGGGCTTTATAACTAGTAAAAAAATCGCAAGAGCTATTGATAGAGGAACCTGTATTAAGGTTTATAAATGAACAAGTTCATTTGCCAAGTGCCATACAGTTCAGTCTTGAATCTGCTTTGAGCTCAAAGCAATTTCTCAACTACAGACAAGTGCTGATTGGATATAGCCAACATTAGAGCTGTCTTTCCCTCGCTATTTCGAATATCGTGATCTGCATGTGCTTTAAGTAGCAATTCAACAATTTCAACATGTCCCTTTTCACTGGCTAGGATTAAAGGTGTATTGTCTGATTTTTCTCGAGCGTTTGGATCAATTTGTGGTTCCTGTAGAAGCCTTTCCACAACTGATGTGTTTCCATTGAAGCATGCCCTCCCCAATAGTGAAGTGAATTTGTTGTGTTGAAATAAGTTGGATCAGCCTTTGCCCGGAGGAGTAAGTCAACAACACCTACATGTCCTTTATCACATGCTAATGTCAGTGCTGTTTCCCCGTCACATTGAAAGTTTGGATCTGCTTGTGCTTGTAACAGTCTCTTGGTGACATCTACAGATCCATTGATACCAGCTGCTATTAAAGGTGTTGCGCCATAAAGAAAAGGTTCTGTTCCCTCCTGCTGCTGACGTTTTGCTAATCTTTTTTCACTTATTGCAGCACAATGGAATTGATGGATTTTTTTATAGTTCCCGGGCAGCAAGTTCACATCAGCTTTAGCTTGTAATAATTTTTCCAACATTTTTAAGTTTCCTATTGCACTGGCAATCCATAGAGGTGACTGTCCTTCACCATTAAACACGTTTGGATCAGCATTCATTTTCAAAAGCTTTTTAGCTAGTTGACAATTTGAGATACGGCTAATATAAGTGGTGTTACGTTGATGGAACATATTGGCTATTTCCATAGAAATTTGGATCTGCTTTCACCTCTAAAAGTCTTTCAGCAATAGCATAGTGTCCCCTCTCACATGCAACATACAATGGAGAGGTAGCGTGGAATACTGTGCACCGTAAATTTGGATCGGCTTTAGCTTGTAACAATTTTTCCAATATTTCCAAGTTTCCTAATGAACTGGCGATCCATAGAGGCGATTCTCCTTTGCTATTGACCACATTTGGATCAACATTCATCTTCAAAAGCTTTTCTACAAGTCGTAAACTATTTCGAGTCACTGCTACCATCAGTGGTGTTAATCCACCGTGATATGGATCTGCTTGGTAGTGAGGATTGATGCCCTTTGTTTTTAGAAGAATTTCAGCAACTGTGAAATTATTCTGATATATTGCTGTAATTAATGGTGTGTCGCCATCATGATCAATAACGTTTACATCCACATTTTCCTCTAAAATTCGTTTAACGATAGGAGGGTAACCTGAATAACTTGCAAATAATAATGGAGTGTTTCCCATCATGTTAGCCATATTAACAAAGGAAGGATGCCTCTCGATCATTGTCTCCACTATCTTAAGATTACCACATGCACACGCTAAATGAAGTGCTGTTGTGTTTAATGATGTAGCTATAATACTGCTATCAGCACCGTGGTCTAATAACATATGGAATATTGTGGCATTATTGGTACTGTATATTAAGGCAGTTATGTTTCGTTTGGTACGAATATTTGGATCAGCATTGTATTTCAGGAATAGTTGAACTAATTCTTCGTTATCATTACAGCAAGCAATCATGAGAGGGGTGGAGTCGAAATCAGGAATATACTGTCGGTTTTGATTTACATCATCTTGCATTAGCTCCCATGTGCTAATTTGTCTTTGAGTTATTTCTTTCAGTAGATTAATAGCTTGTTGATTACCATTATCCTTTATCTTCTCGAAGCTTTTCTTGAATGACTGAAAATGACTGAAATCATGGCATTCGAAAGTCACTGTACCATCAATTTTAATCACAAGAACTCCCAGCTCTACTGCATTTTTTTCTTTCAAAAATTTACAATCATTAAAAAGAGATTGTTTCAATTGTTTTGGGACTTTATAAGTACACAAATGGCCTTGATCACCTTTTGACAAACTATAACTATCCATTTGAAGACACTGACACTGTTCAAGTGGCAGTGAAGGAAAGAGAAATATAATCAACTGTTCAAAATCCCATACACTACATTCATGGATCCATTGCCGATGTATATATACAGTGACATAAGTAAAGTGGTCTAGTTCAACTGATGGTGAACGATTTGGAATATATATTTTATCGTTCATTGTAGTTCCTTTTTTTATCTCTTCAATACCCTCACAGTATTGTTCGATACGCTGCTGTAGATCTTTCGATAGATAAGATGATTGACTTGATAAAAGAGTACCATTAAATAGATTATATTGACGCTGAAGTTTTTCATAATATCTGTTTAAAACTTGTGATACTGAATCATTCGTACTATCATCGCCTTTCATTTTGTGTTCCTCTACTTCTGTTTTAATGTCCAGAATTAGTTTGTCAAAGGTTTCTTCACATATGTCTCTCCACCAAATAGGGATATCATGTGATACAGGCATACTGCTGAATGTGCTGTGGAATTTCTTGAAGTATTCATGCACACGTTTATCATGGCATTTCACATTAGGATTTACTTGAAGATACTCTAACAGGAATTTCACAGCTTCAACATTATTACTAGCTGTTGCTTCGATCAAACTATTCTCGAATGAGAATGCTTCAGCACTCTTGTTCACAACCATATAGACATTTCCTATTGAGACACTTACAATACCTAGTAATCTCATGAATTCCATTTTCCTGGCACAACTCACAATAAACGGTAGTAACATGTTATCAGTAGCAATGAAGGACAGTACCACTGAGCCAAGCCCTATCTCATACCATGGGAGTTCGCTGTGGTGCATTATCGGGAACAAAGTCTGAATCAATGTTTGAACAACCCAAATGGTAAACTTTGGATTGAAACAGCTATTTATTCGAATTGTAACGATTTTATTGTTGGTAGTTGGCCTCAAGTGATCACGATAGCATCTGAGTGTGTTGATCAGTGCTCTCACTGAAGTGCTCTTGTTGAATGTTGTTATTTCATCATGGTAATCTCTTGCTTTTTGTGCAGTGTAACTATTTGAGAGGAAATGAATCGCCAACATTACTAGCAAGTACGGGTTGAGGAAATTATAGTGAGGTTTAATAGCACTTAGGAATGTTTGGGTGTCGTTAATGGGAGTAGTGTGATTTTCTATGGGAAATGCTCTTTGTTCCTCAGCATACCCCACTAATGATTTGACCTTAACTTCACCTTTGTCCACTCTGCTCTCGATTTCATCCTTCACATTTGCTGCTAGAGGTACGAAGGTGTCATGTAGCTCCTTTAACTCATCAACTACACTCTCAGGCACATCATACACCTTCTCCTGTCGGACTGGATTTATAGCTGACAGTGAACTAGGAACAGTCTCATTCTAATAGAAATTAAAAAGTTTTGTAATCATTTAATAGATAGAATACTGGTGGTACATTATAAAAATGATGTGGCTTTTCGTCCAGTAAAATATTTTGTAGCATATACATGTAGTAGGGTAGCTAGGGAATGGGGTTAGGCACACACGCATGCAAGTGGTCTAATACTTTAACTGTTTCATGCATGGCTCTCGAGTTGGGAAGTTTACAATGTAGAAATGAATGCACAATTGAGATCACTGAGCAGTGGTTAGGCAAGGTAGGGCAGTTAATTTTACTAGTTAGATCCGTAAACATGCTTTTTAAGTAGTTCACTTAAATGTAACAGATACTTAATCGCCATAAACTGACAACAATAGTGTTCATGCCGGACAAATAGCCACTTTCTTATAACAATCAATTTAAAAGCCGAGGTCAATTATTGTTAATACTGATAAAACGGTAATCTACCTCAAATGTCAATTGCTTTGGTGAAAGTGCCATGTCAGCTGAAGACAGCTTATTCTCTATTGTTTGGGCTAGAGTATTTTCATCAGCTTTACAAAGAGCATGAACAACATCATCCCAAGATGCATTGGGGTAAACTTCTAGCCATTTTTCGTATAAGGCAACCTTCTGGGACTCGACATCATCTTTTTTGTTGTATTTGATTCTGCTAATCTCAGCTTGATCTATTCCGGGAAGATTCCGTCCAAATGTATCCCAGTTTCGCACCAAGTTTTTGAGGGAACTTTCAAGCTTTCTGACAGTTGGCCGGGACATGATTATAGATAGATTATAGCTGCACAAATTATATAAATGGGTTTTATTGTACACTTTCTTGTTTACAATCTTTAAAAAATCACGACACTATGCACTGTGGTCAGTTATTGATATTATCTATTACTGTTAACTGGGTATGTGTTTATGTACATAATGCATTAGTTGATTTAGTTCATGTATATAATAGAATTGTTATTAGTTGCATCTATATAAGATTGTTCTGAAAAGAACAGTTATCAAAAAATCAACTCAAATTTTACAAAACAAATCAGTATAATAAGTTAAATATATAATTCGAGTTGACTCTTTGATAACTGTTCTTTTCAGAACAATCTTATACAATGTATATAGGGTAGACTCTATGTATATTAATCTTCTTTAACTCAGCAACATATCACTATATAGGCATCAGAGTGAGTGTATGAACACAGTATATATGTACTTATGGTTATTGACTTATATATGTCCCTTCTATTGGTAGTAATCTGTCCCCACCCATCTACCCCACTCTGTAATAATGAGATACATGCAATCCCTCTTAGACAGATTTTAACTATAAACTATGCAAAGAAGACTCAAGACGTCTCAACACTAAAACTAATAGCGATAATTAATGATGTAACAATAGTAAAGGGAAAAACATTTTTTAGCATGTCCGTATAGCTATAGTCTCATTGTTAGTGTTGCCAATTATAACTGCTGCCATAAATCTAGAGTTAAACCGGTCATGTCAGCATTTGCTTGTAAAAGCTTTGTAATAATCGGTGGGTAATGATGTTTGACTGCTACCAGCAATGGTGTTACACTAGTATTAATAGAAATGTTTTGGATCTGTCTCATACTCCAGTAGTTGTTCAGCTATTGCCCAGTGCTCCATGCTTATAGCAACCAATAGTGGTGTTTCACCGTAATTATTTGAAATATCAGGGTTTGCATTTGGACCAGTAGTAATTCAGCAATTTCAACATGACTATGCCGACTCACACAGTGACATTATAGCTCATAGCTATGTAATGTAAGAAAAGGAGGGTATGTGTATACATGTTATAGGAAAAGAGGGTATGCATTCATGTACATGTGAATATAAGCAAGGAGGTATATGTTCATGTACATGTTAATATAAGAGAGGAGGGTATGTGTTTGTGTACATGTTAATATAGGAGGAGGGTATGTGTTCATGTACATGTTAATATAGGAGAGGAGGATATGTGTTGACATGTGAATATAGGAGAGGAGGGTATGTGTTCATGTACATGTTAATATAAGAGAGGAGGGTATGTGTTCATGTACATGTTAGGAGAGGAGGGTATGTGTTCATCTACATGTTAATATAGGAGAGGAGGGTATGTGTTTATGTTCATGTTAATATAGGAGAAGAGGGTATGTGTTTAAGTTAATATAGGAGAGGAGAGTACGTATTTATGTACATGTGAGTATAGGAGAGGAGAGTATGTGTTCATGTATATGTTCATGAAATTGTACTATATGCAGAAATCAACCATTAAGTTAATATCATTATCATAATTATTTCTAAATAATGAAATTAAGTGTTTCATTATTATGGATAGTAAATATTAAATAATTATCGTTCCTTCATTGCTTGTTGTAGTCTGTTGAGTATCAGGGAACAAACTTCCAAACTTTCTTTCGATTGTGAGTGAACAAGTTTATTTGCTAAGTCCCACGAACTTTTTCCATGAATAGAAAGAATGCTTGGATCTGCTTTGAATTCGAGTAGCTTTTCAACTACTAACAGGTGCTTATTGCGTACGGCCATCATTAGAGCTGTTTTCCCATTGCTATTTTGAATATTGGGATCTGCATGTGCTTTCAGCAGTAAATCAACAATTTCAACATGCCCCATTTTACTGGCTGTGAATAAAGGTGTGTTATCATGAGTCTTGGGATCATTTCTGGTCTCCTGTAGAGGAATTATTGAGTCATCAAATTTTTTGGCATGAAGATTTGGGTCAGCTTTCCACTTCAGAAGTCTTTCAACGATAGCCAAATGTCCTTTCTCACTTGCAGCATAAAGCGGAGTGGTACGGATTTTACAGTGTTTCGTACACAGTAAATTAGGATCAGCTTTAGCTTGCAACAGTTTTTCCACAATTTCCAAGTTTCCTACTAAGCTGGCCATCCATAAAGGCGATTGTCCATGGCAATCAAACACATTTGGGTTGGCAGTCCTTTCCAACAGCTTTTCTACCAATAGCAAGTTATTTTGAAGTGTTGCTATCAGTAATGGTGTCAAATCATTAACTCTATTTCTGCAATTCGGATTAGCCTTTGCTTTCAAAAGTTCATATGCAACAGGGACAAATTCATTATACAATGCTTTTAGCAGAGGAGTAACTCCATCATTATCAGGAATATCAAGATTGGCTCGCTCTTCAATAAGCTTTTTAACCACAGGAAGGTGACCTTCATGACTGGCAAACCATAATGGAGTACATCCTGTTATGGTAGCCATGTCAATAAAGGTAGGATGTCTCTCAATCATTGTCTCCACTATCTTGAGATTACCAGACATACATGCTAAATGAAGTGCTGTTTGTCTCATTGATGTAGCTATGATACCGCTATCAGCACCGTGGTCTAGTAACATATGGAATATGGTAGGATTGCTGATACTATATAGTAAGGCAGTTATGTTCCGTTTGGTTCGAATATTGGGATCAGCTTTGTATTTCAGGAGTAGTTGAACTAGTTCCTCGTTATTATGATGACAAGCAATCATGAGAGGGGTGGAGTTGATATCGATGTGGTATTCTTGATTTTTGTTTGGATCAATAATATACTTTAAGTACCATTCGCCATATGGTTGCTGAATTATTCGTTCCAATAAGTCAATAACTTGTTGATTCCCATAGTGCTTTGCATCCTTGAGAGCTGTATCAAAGCTATACAAGGTTAAATTGTGTAGGTAAATATTCGATTTTTTACAGTCAATTTCAATCATATAAATTCCAAGCAAATGTGCTAAAGTTTCATCTAATTCAAAACTCTTAATAAGAACCTGCTTCAAATTGTGTGGCACTAAAAAAACACACGAGCGTCGACATTCATTAGCTAGAAGCTCGTCTGTGTGATGTGAAATTCGGAACCATTGAAAGTGTTCAAGTGGTACTGAAGGAAAAACCAACTCTATCAGCTGTTCAACATACCACATGCTACACGAGCTCCACTCACCTAGTAGAGTGAGAGTAACACGGACATAGCCTTCGTTTGATTGGGAATCTGGAATATACTTTTGCAGCTCGTAGGCTAGTTCGCTAAGTTTACTAGCTCTTCTGATCTCTTCAATGTTTTCACAATATTGTTTAATACGCTGTTGAAGATTCTTCGGTAAATAGGATGATTGACTTGATAGTAGAGCAGTATTAAATAGATTGTGCTGATGCCGAAGTTGTTCATAATAACTATTAATAACTTGCGCTACATCACTATTGTCATCACCTTCTATTGTTTGATTCTCTGCTGCTTTAATGTCCAAAATTAGATCTGTGAAGGTGATTGCATAGGCCTTCAAGCATTTCAACAAGTAATTAGATCCTACAAATATAAATTGGTTGTTAAATGAATGTTTGTCATTACCTTTCACATTAGGATTTACTTGAAGATACTCTAACAGAAATTTCACAGCTTCAAAATTATTACTAAACGTTGCTTTAATCAAACTTTTCTCGAGTGAGAATGGTTCAGTATTCCTGTTCACAACCATATAGACATTTCCTATTGAGACACTTACAATACCTAGTAATCTCATGAACTCCATTTTCCTGGCACAACTCACAATAAACGGTAGTAACATGTTATCAGTAGCAATGAAGGACAGTACTAGAGACCCTTGACATACTTCATACCATGGGACTTCATCGGGATGCATTATTGGGAACAGAGTTTGAATCAACATCTGAACAATTCCAATGGTGATAACTTTATTTAAGCAATTATTTATTTGAATTTTTACAATATTGTTGCTGGTAGTTGGTCTCAAGTGATCACGATAGTGCTTCAGTGTGTTGACTAATGATCTTACTGAAGTGCTCTTGTTGAATGCTATTATTTTTTTGTCGTAGTTTTCTGCTCGTTGTGTAGTACTGCTGGGGCGGAGAAACTGAATGGCCAACACTACAAGCAAATACGGGTTAAGGAAATTATAATGGGGTCTAATAGCATCCAGAAACTTTTGGCTGTTGTTAATATGAGAAATATTTTCGGTTTCTACGGGAAATACTCTTTGTTCCTTAGTATACCTCACTAAAGATTTGACAGTAACATCACCTTTGTCAACTCTGCTCTCTATTTCATCCTGTACATCCATTGCTAAAGGTACGAAGGTGTCATGTAGCTCTTTTAATTCATCAACTACATTCTCAGGCACATCATACACCTCCTCCTGTTTGGTTACTTGGGTGGTGAGCTCAGCTGGTATTGAACTAACGGCCTCGATCTATGTAATAAAAAAAATTGTTATATAGCAATTAAGGATCATTATTTTATTGTATAGGTGGGAAATTTAAGTTCATACTTAGTATGTTCTTATACCTCAAATAGTAGTGGCTGCTTTGGTGATATTACTGCTGTGCTGTTTGCTGGAAAAGCTTCCTTAACTTTTTTGGCAACATTAATTTCCTTTGATGTCTCAAGAGCACTAACAACATCATCCCATGTGGCATTAGGGTAGACCTTTAGCCACTTGATATACAGTGCCATTTTCTGGTCGTTGATGTCATTATGACTGGTTCTTTTAATAGCCTCAATGTCTGTATGCTTTATTCCAGGTAGATGGAGGGCAAACCGCTCCCATTTTATTAAACCATCCAAGTGCTTGTCTAGTAATGCTACTGTTGGTTGTTCAGACATATTGATAGTATAAATAGACCTGTAATGCATAGAAATGATTTTTAAACCTATAGTACAGCAGAATACATGATAAACTTACTTTACTTTGCTTGAAACTTCTTAATCCGCCCTACCAAACACTGACCATTGAATATGTTTAATATTACCATATTTGGGAATGGTGTCATAATGAATTTAATTGCACCATGTAGACTACATATACCATTACCAACATAAAGATACTAGTGACTATGATACCACTATAGGTGTCAGGTATATAATCTATGATGATACTGATACCAATCTACAGTTAGCCCTGCCCACTAATGATGTCATATTAGATTAAGTTGTGCAGAAGTGAGTTGAATTAAGTATTTCAGTGATAATACTCGCTACTGACTTTAATTCATTACTATAATCTCTATTGCTATATACATGCCTAGTATATACTGGTTGTATTACTTTAATAGAATACGCAATCGCTAGACACCCTCACACTATAGAGGTAATGAATGGTCTAATAGACATAGAGAACATACTAGAAAAAGGGATCATGAACAACGAAGTGATTCATCTTCTTTATCAAAGCAACATGTGATTATGGATCAGCTAGAGTGCCATAGAGTGAATTAAACATAGTATATTGCTCTTTTTCATATGCCCCTTCTATTAGTAGACTAGCAGTGGTAGCCTGCCCTGCCCATCCATCCCACCCAATGAAATACTCTCACTCTTAGGTGAATTGGAAGGTGCTGCCAGAGGCAATGAAGATTTTGCTTTATTTAATTTACAATAGATTTATATAGCTAAAAACATTCATTCTACAACAATGAATAATCTTAGAAAAAATTTCTCAAGCATGTTATGTTCAGCTGTGTATTGTGTATAATAATTAGTTTGTATAGTAATCTATAATGCCTGTAGTAGTCTCATTATTAGAGGGATATTGCCAATCATAACTGCTGCCCATAAAGGAGACGTTCCATCTGGAGTTGAAATGGTTGGATCAGCATTCGCTTGTAATAAACTCTCAATAAATGGTGCTGGGTAGAGCTGTTCGATTGCTAACAGCAATGGTGTTACTCCTTGAGATGAAATATTTGGATCTGCCTCATATTCCAGTAGTTGTTCAGCTATTGTCCAGTGTCCCATTTTTACAGCCACCAACAGTGGTGTTTCACCATGGTCATTTGGAATATTGGGATTCGCATGTGCTTCCAGTAGTAGTTCTACAATTTCAATATGACCACTACCACTGGCTGCTAACAAAGCTGTGTCACCATTCCATTCATCTCGAGTGTTAAGAGCAATATTTGGTTCCTGGAGAAGTCTTTCCACAACTGATAAACTTCCATTAAAAGATGCCCTGCACAGAGGAGTGGCTACATTTGGAATATTTGGATCAACCTTTGCCCGGAGCAGTACATCAATAACTGGTACATGTTCTTGGGTACATGCGATTCCAAGTGCTGTTTCCCCATCCAATTTACGCTGAATGTTCGGATCTGCCCTAGCTTGTAACAGTCTCTCAGTGACTTTTACAGATCCATTGAAAGCAGCTGCCATCAGAGGTGTTAAACCCTCACTACCGCTAAGATTCGGATCTGCTTTCTCCTCCAGAAGTCTTTCAACAATAGCCAAGTATCCTTTCCAACTTGCAGCATACAATGGAGTGGTAGTAGTACGGTACAACTGGTTTTCCATTTTATTGCAAAGGTTTAGATCAGCCTTAGCTTGTAACAAGATTTCTACCAATTTTATATTTCCCATTGCGCTAGCTATCCATAGAGGTGACTCGCCTTGAGTATTGATTACATTTGGATTGGCATTCATTTTTAAAAGCTTTTTTACTAGCTCAAAGTTTTTATAAGACACTGCTAAAAGCAACGGTGTATCTCCATTGGCAGAAGAAATATTTAGCCCTGATGTTGTTGTGCACTCCAGCAGTCTATTAACTATGTACCAGTGCTGACTAAATATTGCTGCCAATAGTGGTGTTTCCCCACGGTTATTTTGAATGCTGGGATCTGCATGTGCTTGAAGTAATTGGTTAACAATCTCAATATGGCCATTAGCACTGGCTACCAATAAAGGTGTGCTACCATCCACATCTGGAAGGTCTGGAACAATATTTGGTTCCTGTAAAAGCCTTTCCACAACTGATACCTTTCCGTGCCAACACGCCCTCCACAAAGGAGTGGATTCTCGTAGAGATTGAATGTTTGGATTTACCTTTGCCCGGAGCAATAAGTCAATTACTGGTACGTGTCCATACTTACATGCTATTCCAAGTGCTGTTTCCATATCAAAATTGTTCCGAACATTTGGATCTGCTTGTGCTTGTAACAGTCTTTTAGTGACTTCTAAGGATCCAACAATTGCAGCTCCCATTAGAGGTGTTAAAGTCGCACTGCCACAAAGATTCGGATCTGCTTTCCCCTGCAGGAGTCTATTAACAATATCCAAATGTCCTTTCCAACTTGCAGCATACAATGGCGTGGTAGTAGTGAAATACAGCATTTTGCTTTCATTTTTATTGTAGAAGTTTAGATCAGCTTTAGCTTGTATCAATTTTTCCACAAGTTCCATGTTACCTAATGAGCTGGCTATCCATAAAGGTGATTCTCCTCGATTATTGGTCACATCTGGATCAGCGTTCATGTTCAAAAGCTTTTCTACTAATTGCAAATTATTTCGAGACACAGCTAATAGCAATGGCGTTGATTCATCAATTATTCTATCTCTACAATTTGGATTGGCCTTAGCTTTTAGGAGTACATTTGCAATAGAGACAAAATTTTTATACAGCACTATTAGTAGAGGGGTTAGTCCATCATTATCAGCAACATTTGGATTTACGTTTTCTTGTAGAAGTCTTTTAACAACAAGAAAGTTGCCTCCGTGACTGGCGAACCATAATGGAGTACATCCCATTGCGTTAACTGTAGCCAGATCAACAAAGGAAGGATGTCTCTTGATCATTGTCTCCACTATCTTGAGGTTACCACATAAACAAGCTAAATGAAGTGCTGTTTTTCTCATTGATGTAGCGACAATACTGCTATCAGCACCGTGGTCTAGTAGCATATGGAAAATTTTCGCATTGTGGGTACTGTATATCAAAGCACTTATGTTCCGTTTAGTACGAATATTGGGATCAGCGTTGTATTTCAGGAGTAGTTGAACTAGTTCCTCATTATCATTACAGCAAGCAATCATGAGAGGGGTGGAGTCAGGATCTGGGATGAAAAGGCAATTATTGTTTATGTCTCTACCTACTATGTGCCACGATGTACCAATCGGTTTTTGTGTAATTATTCGTTCCAGTAGATCATTAGCTTCTTTATTTTTATAATGTTTAACAATCCGAAGCCCTTTTTCGAAATGATAACCATAAATCATATCATATCTTCCTCTGAAAGTTAATGTATCACCAATTTCAATCATGAATACACCCAATGCATGAGCGATATTTTCCTCGAGCTTACAGTTGTCAATGAGAGTTTGTTTCAGGTCTTTCGGCACTAAAAATTTACTCATGAAAATTTCACTAAAGTGATAATTATCAGAAATTCTGAACCACTGAAAATGTTTGAGTGCTGTTATTGAAGGAAAAAGGAGCTTAATCAGCAGCTCAACATTCAACATGGTGCAAAACACCCAATTGCTGCATAGAGTTAAACAAACTGGAATGAATTTTTCGTCCTTCAATTGTGAGTCAGGAATAAAACGGTTTAGCTCTAACTCATAAAGTTTAGCTTCTCTTTTTATCTCTTCAATGCCCTCACAGTATTCTTTAATACGCTGCTGTAGATCCTTTGATAGATAGGATGATTGACTGGACAGAAGAGCAGTATTGAATAAATTGTGCTGACGTTGAAGTTGTTCATAATAACTATTAATAACTTGTGCTACATCACTATCGTCATCACCTCCCATCTTGTGTTCTTTTATTTCTTTTTTTTATGTCTAAAACTAAATCAGCAAACGCATTTTCATACGGCATTAACAATTCACTTATTTGAGGCTGGAAATCCATTCCAAGACCCTGCAACAAACATTTGTCATTGCATTTCACGTTAGGATTCACTTTAAGATATTCTAACAGGAATTTCACAGCTTCAACATTACCACTAGCTATTGCTTCAATCAAACTATTCTCGAGTGAGAATGGTTCAGTATTCCTGTTCACAACCATATAGACATTTCCTATTGAGACACTTACAATACCTAGTAATCTCATGAACTCCATTTTCCTGGCACAACTCACAATAAACGGTAGTAACATGTTATCAGTAGCAATGAAGGACAGTACGAGGGAGCCAAGACCTATCTCATACCACGGGAGTTCGCTGTGGTGCATTATCGGGAACAAAGTTTGAATCAATGTTTGAACCACCCAAATGGTAAACTTCTGATTGAAACAGCTATTTATTCGAATCGTAACGATTTTATTGTTGGTAGTTGGCCTCAAGTGATCACGATAGCATCTGAGTGTGTTGATCAGTGCTCTCACTGAAGTGCTCTTGTTGAATGTTGTTATTTCATCATGGTAATCTCTTGCTTTTTGTGCAATGTAACTATTTGAGAGGAAATGAATCGCCAACATAACTAGTAAGTAAGGGTTGAGGAAATTATAATGAGGTTTAATAGCACTTAGGAATGTTTGGCTATCATTAATGAGAGTAGTGTGGTTTTCTATTGGAAATGCTCTTTGTTCCTCAGTATACCCCACCAGTGATTCGACCTTAATCTCACCTTTGTCCACTCTGCTCTTGATTTCATCCTTCACATTTGCTGCTAGAGGTACGAAGGTGTCGTGTAGCTCCTTTAACTTATCAACTACACTCTCAGGCATATCGTACACCTCCCCCTGTTGGACTGGATCAGCTGACAGTGAACTAGGAACAGTCTCATTCTAATATAAATTAAGTGTAATCATTTATCTTAGAATACCGGTGGTACATATACATTATAAAAACAACGTGGCTATTCATCCAGCAGGAAGTCTATGTTTTGTAGCAGGGTAGGGGGTGGGGTCGTCAGCACCAATGCAGGTAGTCTATAGTACTTGCAAGGATAATGTGGTTAGCTAGGCACACAAGGCCAGTAGAGCAGTCAATTTTATTGACAAGTTAGATCTACACATGCTTTTTAAGTAGTTCACTGAATGTAACAGGTACTTGATCACCGTAAAATGACAGTTGAATGATACATACACATTTTTAGTAGTGTAGAGGCTCGCTCAGGCTCACCCCAATTATATACACAAGAAAATTGAGTAAAGTGTTTCATTTATGCTGGATGAATAGCCACTTTCTTATAAAAATCAATGCACAATTGTACTGAAATCAAAAAGGTCAATTATTGTTAATACATGATAAATAATCTACCTCGAATGGCGATTGCTTTGGTGAAAGTGCCATGTCAGCTGAAGCCAGCTTATTTTCTATTGTTTGGGCGAGAGTTTTTTCATCGGCTTCACGAAGAGCATGGATGACATCATCCCAAGATGCATCAGGATATACTTCAAGCCATTTTTCGTACAAAACAACCTTCTGGGACTCGACATCATCTTTTTTGTTGTATTTGATTCTGCTTATCTCTGTTTGATCTATTCCGGGAAGGTTCCTTCCAAACGTATCCCAGTTTCGCACCAAGCTTTTAAGAGAACTTTCAAGGTCTTTAACAGTTGGTCGGGACATGAGTACAGATAGATTATAGCAGCTCAAATGAACGGGTTTCTTGTACACTTTCTTTTGTTTACAATTTCAGAATTACCGGTATAATGTGATTACATCACACTGTGCCTGCTGAGCAAGCAGGAAGGATCGGCGATCGGGTGTGGCATACAGAGGTCGATATGCGATAATGATGCATTATGCATGTTCAAAATCAATAATTCCAGCACAAAAAAAAATTCCATTGAAATTAAATAATTGTCCAGTGAATGATGGATTGATTGAGAAGGTATTTAATTATTATTATATTATTATACTAATGAAATGTGAATAATAAAACAGTTCATAACCGATGAAGGAATATTACATTCAACTCGACCCATTATTAGGAGTCCTATACAAACAGACAGTCATATACTAGTATCAAATAATGTCCATATTTAACTATACCTTATTCCTCCGCCATTGTTATGCACTGATAGTGATGCTAGAGCAGCAATGGTTTCATCACACTTCTCCGCCTCAGCATGAGACATATTGAGAACGTGACTAGACTGTTGTAGTATCGGCCAATAGGACTCTACAGAGAGAGAAAGAGAGAATAAAGAATAAATTGACAGTCAGCACACAATGTGTGAGTGAGGTAATACAAAGTCCACCGATTTTGACTGGACATCTCATCTGCTCATTAATATTCATTGCTGCCAATAATTGTAATTAACTACGAATGAGTATGACACAGACTTGTTGTATACAGTGTATATACATGTACATGCACATGTAGTATGTATTAATCTCACTGTGACAGGAGATAGTCTTCTCAATACATGATACAGCAGGTGGTTGGGGCGGTCGATTGACAGACGAATAGTCTAATGGAGGCACCTTTAGAGCAACAGAGACAGAGAGTCAATTATTAGACTATTATTAAACATTACTCCTAACCCCTTCTCCTACGAGACACTTCATACAGTATTCTGCCGACTCACACAGTGACATTAACTCATAGCTATAGTAACATAAGGAGAAATATGTGTTCATATACATGTTCAAATTAAATATACATATTAATATAGGAGATAAGGGTATGTGTTCATGTACATGTGTATTAGTTAATAATCTATAGGGTATAGGGTATGTATGTTAATCTGGTCTCACCCTCCTTCAAGTGCTAAGGCAACTCGACCATTACCACACCTCATCAACATGCGAGTCAAGTGGGCGTAACCTAAAATGGGTGTGGTTAAATATAAAGGGTGGAGTACATGATTTCTTTCAACTAACATCGTGGAGTGACATTATATCCCCCGAGGGTGGGAGGATGCCCTGCAGTAGCATTAAACCCAGCAGACACTACTACTATATCAGGGTTAAACTCTCTCACGATTGGTATCACTAAACTCCTGTAATTAAAAAAAGGCGGAGTCCCACACATGCCACACCCCTTTAATATACACTATACCTGAATACTGCTAGATACTCGGGATCACCAAAACTAGAAGCTGTAACAAGTAGAGTAATAGAAATTGTAATAGAGTAGAGTATAAATGGAAGGTAGAGTATTAGTAGTATGGAGTATAGAAATATTGAGCCAGTAATGGAGTATCAATAGCTCACCTGATGGTCCCTGGAAACCCTGTTTACCGCTGAAGGCAACGTTAACATTGAACCCCATCCCACCACCAGACCCAATCTACGTGTGATAATATAAACAGAATAGATTGATAGTTAATACTAGTACAATCTATTTTCATTAAACAAAATGCTTTTAAAGAAAACAGTACAACGATATTCTTTTCTGCTAGTAGTATGTGGTATTAAATATTGAATTACCTCTTCGGGTCTCCCAGTTCCAGGGAAGAAGGTACCATTATCGTGTCGGTGAATGGATATAACCAAGATGGAGGGATTATCGTAGAATATCTGCTG
>JAYJLX010087242.1:0-23801 GCA_036873525.1 Chalinula nematifera
ATGTATGTATGTATGTATGTATGTATGTATGTATGTATGTATGTATGTATGTATGTATGTATGTATGTATGTATGCTTAATATTGTACTGAATGTATACCAATGTTTGTATAGTATGTATTTTTTTTTCCACTATAATAATACTAGGCCCATTGTTATCGTATCCTGTATCTCAAGTCCATATTGCTATTGAATCAGTTCTGGTTGGTTCCGGTACAACTCTAGCTTGGATCTCTAGTACTGTTAGTGACTGTATGTCTAAGGTACACATATATTTAATTAAACAAACCATAACTATTAAGAATTAGATTTGCTATCATTTTCATAGGCTTTCTGTGAAGCTGATTTCTCTTTACTGGAACCAGTTGTAAAGGCTGAGGTGAGATACTGAAGTACAGCCAATATTATATAATAATAAAATATGTGTTATGACTAGGATTTTTCTAATAAGGATTTGTGAATGATAGTTAATTTAATTAGTATTAACAAAATATTTTCATATGTATGCATGTATATGATCATGTGGTTTGTCGTATGTATGCATGTATGATAGCGTGGTTTGCAATACCCAATTATGTATTTCTTGTACTGTTTTGATGTGTTGTTGTGTAAACTGTCAGTAACATAAAACAGCTAACGTATATACGCAATCACTTGCTTGTTATTTTCCAGGTATTAGTCCGAGAGGAACACTTACAAACTGTATTAGGTGATTTATCCAGTAACCGAAGAGCCATTATTGAATCGGTTGAAGATGAAGGTGGCGTTAAACGGGTTTTGTCATTGCTACCAGTCGCATCGCTAACAGTGAGTTAACAAATTTCAATAACCTTGATTTCTCGTTGAAACTTAAACTGATTGTATATTGTTAGTAACAAAATAAATTCATTTAGAAGTGGTAATATGCCACCTTTTATAAGCTAAACGGTCAATGGTTAGTACATGTATTATAAATGCTCTCTATAATTTTGCATTTAGGGATATGCTTCTGATCTAAGGAACATGACGTCAGGAATGGCTACGTTCAGTACCCGATTCTCTCATTATGTACCCGTCAGTAGTGCAATGATGAACGATATTTCCAATAAATTAAAACACCATTAGTTAGTGGAAGAAGCTTTTTAAGAGATTCTATACCCTCAACAAGGCTTGATCTTTAACACTATGGCAGAACTACAACTAAATCTCATTGATGTATAATTATTAGTATTACTAGTAGTTTCTATGCATATGGCAGTTAGCAATTAATTGTAGATACAAGCCACACCCACTTTTTTAGTGCCACACCCATTATTATTATAACAATTTTGTTCAGTGGTAAGGTTATCATTTCTTAGCAAAATATGTGTAATATGGGTGTAAAAGTGTGTGTGTGTGGGTTATGACATCATTGCTGCTCCTTTCTTCTTGGCTTGTAACTTTAACCCGGCTCCCGAATATCCACTAGCACCCTGTTTAACACATTATTAATGTAATTAGTATCAATAATTACAGGGGCTAAGGTAAACTTACTCTCACTAATGGTATAATGTCACTTTGTTGGAGTTTTATCCCTGTTATTGGATTTATCATATCATTGGTATAAATTAGTTTCTCAACAGACTCCATTGTAACAACATCGCCCCTATAATTATAATAGTTATTAATTAATTACTAGTTAATCCATGCATTATAAGTATATAGTACATACGTTGGACGTAATACAGCACATGGTGTAGCATTGGACAGTACATCATTAGTAATAGGACATTTGTATTTGGATCCACTGGTACTCTTAGAATCAACTGTAACATGTGTAAACTTCACTGGTATAAGATCCTATGTTGTGACAGTAAAGTTACATAATCTAGTTTAATACAATTATTATAATTAATATTTTATACCTTGACTTTTAATACATTACCACTCATTGGACAGTAGGTTTTATTATCCTACAGAATAATACACTTCCTTCAAAGGGCCGGAGTACATTAGTATAAGCAACACTTACTGGTTTATCCACACTCCGTTCTTTATTATCTGGTGTTAACGATGGTATCCAGAATGATGGTAGACTATTCTTACTGGCATTATCTTGAAGGAAATACCCAAATGTTACAAGTATGTACTGTGGCAGATTATCACTAACTAACCTGGTACAGGCGTGGTGGTTTTATCAGTGCTTGAACATAAGGTTTCTATATGGCAGTCAATTATGATACAATTATTACAATAATATTTTATACCGTTTGAAATAAATTGTTCCACTTTTGATCGTTGTTCAGCCAAAGCTAATTCCTTCAGTTCCTCCTAAACAACCGCAAACACAATAATAGACCATACAACCATACCGTTACAATCCCAATGCACTGGGCTATATAGATACCTTTGCTTTGTTAGCTCTTTTATCGTATTCCTTTTTCTTTCGAGAATCTAACAAAGTAAATTAAGTTAATGTTTATATAATTATATATTATTATATATAATATATATATATACATTCTCTTTTTTGATGAAGCAGGTTTTCTAAAATGGCTTCCTTGTCGTACAAATACCCCTGAGGCCTGTCAATGGATGTAGTTAAATGGCAGAATCAATGAAAACAGTTCTAGCTATTCTTCTTACGTTACTACAGGATCTCTACATGGGTGCAGACTCAAATGGCAACAATCAAAATCCTATATATAATTACTAGTGAATGATACCACAACAATATTGAGGTATTTATAACCTACTCTTTGAGAATCTTTGCCCAGTCTCACAGAAAGGCTACCATATCCGGAAGTAACTATATTTATAACTAATATAAGCAGTTTATTTATTATATACATAGTATACCAGTATCTTTCTTCTTTTCGTGATATCCATAGACGGCAGAAGCTGTTTGGTTCCTTCCATGTCGACCCATATTCAAAGATTCTTTGGCAATGTGGGTGTGGTTTTGTCATATGGGTGTGGTCAAACATGGCTGCTTATTCTCAAAGTCAGTTTGCGAAAGAATGCGACATTCTCATAGAGAAATCTGATAGACTAAGAGATGGATGGTGTTTAGTTACGTCAGATGATCGTCAGTATTCCTTTTTATCAAAGAAGATATTCAAACCCACGGTAACGGTAGAATATCACGTGGTTTATGATGAAACATATCGAGTTCCAGTCATATACTTCAATGTTACAAACCAAGACGGTTCGTTCACCAAACCTGAAGACGTTAATGGGTTACTGAACATACCGTTAGACAACCCTAACATAGTCAGCCAAAGAGATCATCCAATTCTAAACACACCTTTCTACTACTACCATCCGTGCAAGACCGCACCGATGATGAACAACTTAACACAATCAACCACCGATGATACAGATACAAGCCGTACAACAAACTATCTTTTAACTGTTTTAAGCACAATCGGTCCCTATATTGGTTTATATTTAACTCACAATTATACAATTACTTAAAAAAAAAAAGAATTAAAACATAACATAATATTGCTTTTAATAAAATAATATTGATCAGAGACTATTAATAATAGTTAATAATACTAATTATTCTGTTAGTACGTCTTCATTCTGTAAGGGGGAAAAATGGTACAGATTAATGGACCACTCTAGCTTAGATCATAACAGATATACTATAGTATGCACAAAGGAATTGGCCACATGTACTAAATATACATTCTAATGATTGTAGGTATGGTATAACACAACACAACACTTACTCTACAGCTAACACTAATAATAATATAACTAATAATTAAACGTAAAGTTATGTATAATACACTAACGGGAAGCTGTCATCATACGGCAGTTCTTCTCCATCGTCAAGTTTCATTCTACGATAATAATGTGACGTTATCACCGCGAATATTATAATGGGGATCATCAGAACACCACACATTCCCAGGGACAGCCAGAATCCGTTCTATAATTAACAATAACATCACATGATGATTGCGTAATGGTCACATGGGAAGGTTATTAGTGAACATACCAGACCATCTACCGTAAACGAACAGAAGGAGTCGTAGAATTCACCATATATAGCTGAGATAGGTCGACAATTGCCAACTTCGTTTTGTAGCTATAAAATAAACAATGACAGTGTCATTACATACGTATATGTACATGTCATACACACGCACATACACATATCATACATATAAGTACATGTACATATCATACATATAAGTACATGTACATGCACATATCATACATATATGTACATGTATGTACATATGTATATATACCACATACCGCATTCAATCCAAAATCAACGAATTGTTGAGCATAACCAATAGCACGAGGAAACACAGTCGACGCATTCTGTAACAATAATAATATTATCATGATCTAGTGCATGACCTTGTGTAATTAATAACTATTAATATGACTTACATCAACCAATGGAGTTACTCCGGTATTTATTAAATCATTGAAGGTTGTGTTTATATTGGTAAGCAATGTTGAAGCAGAATTCTATTATAAACATTACACATAAAACTGTTATATAATACAATTACATGTACAACAATACACGTACTGTTAAGCTTTCTCCATTAGCTTCCAACGTTTGAACACTGGAATCCAATGTACCCTGTAATGAAGGGGTTAAGTTATTAAAAGGATTAACATAGGTACAATAGTGAACTGACCACAATACCACTAAGACTGTTGACATTGTTATCGATACTCATTAATTCCGATATAGTGATATTAATATTAGCAACAATATTATCCCTCTGTTGTGCTTGAGCAGCCATTACAGGTAATATAAACGTAATCTGAAAAGGAAAAATTAATTAATGAAAATTACATCAACTAAATTCCATGGCTAACATTTTGAAGTTCACTCCTCAAACTCTCTAACTGTGCTATCTGTTGTGTCACATTAAATGCCAGAATATCACGATCTAGTTGCTGACGAAATTGGCTGATATTGATGGTGTTCACACCAGCTGAAGTGAAGTCGTCTAAACGATTTTGTAAGTCTGATGGGACGAAGGTATCAATATCGAATACATCAGTAATGGAGTCAGTTAAGCTTGAAACATTCAAAGCCACTTCAGGTATCAACTAAAATGAGACAGAATCGATGATAACAATAATTATTAATAATAATAATAACATACTCGTGAGATATTCGTGAAGTTTTGTATATCTTTTATAAAATCCAAGTTTTCTAGCTTTAGTGCCTGATACACGGTAGCATTGTCACTGCAGTCCGACAATATACCGGATACTGTTAACGGAATTGAACCATCGTCGAACAAATTATCGGACAGTAAATATTTGCCACTTGTAACTGCTGTGTTATCAATAGTCTAAATGAATACAACGTCATTATTATTATTATTACTATTATTATACAACACACTGTCACTAAATAATTGACTTACTTCTGCGAAAAATTTATACTCAGGCGGGGCAAGATCTTGACAAAATTTGGTACTTACACCTCCAGCAAAGAATACCAACGCAGCTAGAATCATGATAAAGAACCCGATTAAAAATGCCACTAAAGCAGCGCTAGGAAACAAAATACACAGAATAATAACTTATAAACGAATTCTAAAATGTAAAAGTACCATATTAACACTACTCCACCACAATTCGAAATATCTGTTCGTTCAAATGGAGCACGATCAGTTCTGAATCCAATCATTCCACAAAAAACACCCAATAACACAAGAACAACCACAATTATAGCAGAACAACTTATCACAATACCAACAGCATATCTAATATTAATGATAACAGTGAAACTTTATTAGTATAATGAACATACTATACATTATAGTAATACCTTGGTGTTTCATACTCACGAACATAATCAAACGCTGTTTTAGCACTTTCCCTAGCATCATCAATATAACCATCAGGACCAACGGCTTGTCTACTAAAGTTTTGTACAAGTCCATTAGCAGATCCGGTAACCTCACGTAATTGATCGAGACCATCCGCAATAACTATAAAACATTTACAAATATTATAATTATTGTACATATATGTACGTGTGTATAAAGGGGGTGTGGTGTTCTAGTTACCCTGATCTATGTTCTGAGTGAGGTTAGTGATTTCTCGGATTGCAGAATTGAAGGTAGCGTTACCCTAAATACAAACAACAACAATAAACAGTCACATACCATTCCAACCAACACCTTCTAATTGATACCGGGCTCACCTCTAAAGCTGTATCAGTGAGATTAACATCCCTGACAATATCCTGAACATTTGATAATTCACTCCCAATATCAGGTACCTTAATAAAAAGAATATACGTAAAATGTATAACACTGTACTTTATATAATGTACACACTTCAAAGTAGTTAGCGTTGAGACCACTTTCATAAGTAGCTGGGTTCAGGGGTTCACAGTCTATTGCAGTCCCAGGAAGCGCGTTTAGTGCTGTGCAATTATCAAAAGCATCACCAACAGCTACGGCTATGGTCTGTAGAGAGCCATTGATGGAGGTTGTGTTGGCTTGCAGGCTGTTAACAGAGGAGTTAATAGAAGACAGTGTACCCTGGATAGCCTCAATATCTGTATAATATTAACGTATAATATAATAATATTATGATAGTATAACAACCTTACACACCGTTAGCAACACTAATAGCTTGATCAACGATATCGTATATATCACCGCTAAATCGATCAACAACACCTCTTACATCACCAACCAGAGCTATAAAAACAACGTCATTAAAAATCATTTAAAAACGTCTTTCAGTTTTCATTACCATTAGCTTGGCCTACAGTTAAATCAAACGTATCTTCAACTGAACACAGGAGAGTATCTATTTTCTAAGCGCAGTAATAACAAATATTATAACACAATAAATAGTCACTACTTAATTTATTTAACTTACTGAAACAGAGTCATTAATGAATATTTCCGATAAATCGAAAGTATTATCTACAGCTTCCTCAAATTCACTAACTGATTCGAATACTTGCTGTCCACTGAAGAATGCCAGCACAATACCAGCTCTATTGATCATAGAATAACGTAATAATGTAACATTATAATACGTATAACTTACATTAACCAACATATCAGCAGAACCAATATAATGGTGAAAACAATCGTTAGACAGTTTATGGATCCGGATTCCTGTTGTTTCAATCCACCCCCACATTGTCCACAACAACGGCACAATCCAAAACAACAACAACAGACCAGTAAGCCAATTCCAAGGAGACCCCCCAGAATGGTTAGAGCGATTATTCCAGCCCACCAACGGGCAAGCTGTCAAACACACAAACGCAAAACAATTGACACCTCCAAAACATACAATAATACAACTACATACATCTTGCCCTAGATCCTGTAACTCATCCTGGGATACATCTATGCTATCGAAACTGGTGAAGTTTATATTTAACTCGTCAATCAAAGGAACAATAACCTCTACATGAATAATAAATAAACATCTTAACCCTTGTTGAAATATTACACACGCCGGCATTTTAATTAAAGATCCAGTCATCAGAGAAACACAAACCTTCAGAAACACTACCGGGACGTGCTACGTTGATTATACCGGCAGATATTTTGTACCAGGGGCCGATAGCTCCTGGGTTATAATCGTCTGTAGGGATGGGCGAATCGGGTGGAAACGAACCAAACTCCAGATCATCAACGTTTTCTCTGGACACCGCTACTATAGAACCATTAGCAGAACAATCCAACGAATTCTGTCCGAGTACTGTACACACCAACAGACAGATACATAAACCAGTGAAACTCTTCATGTTGTATAAGCAGCCAATCGGTCCTTCCTTCCAACGAGACGGTAGCTTGATAGATCAATCAAAATGAGTCGAAGTAGTATAGACTAGATAATAGAGTTTATGACGTAATTATGACGTTTGTACGCCCCCGGATTACCGTGTTTATGTATTATAAAAAAATCATTGTAAAGAATTGAATTATTGCAATATCATGCTGTCTTAAAAAAAAAAGTGAAATTATAAATCATTTACTAAGAAAATCAATCGAAGCTTTAGCCATTTTCCCACTTGTTAAATCCACCGCTTCAACTCTGATTTCTGTATCACCAAACATCATAGTCATTTCCAGTTCACGAGACTTCCCTCCAGTCGTGTCTGGCATTTCTAAATAAAGCTCACCACATCGCTTTACCCCAGGATCAGTCGTGTACAGTACATGTTCCTTATCACTACAGTATATACAGATCACAGTAGATTTCTGATATGATTTAGCCGGGGTATATCTTCGAGACACCTTTTCACCTAAAGCAATTGATTGATCAATTGCCACAAATGTATCGAATATATCAGTGCACCATTCAGTGCCGTCTTTTTTAGTTAATTTCTTCTCGGGGTGTTTGTTTGGCATGAATTTGTTTAATACACCGACTCCATATGTAAGGGCTGATCTTCTAACTCTTACTACGGTCGGGTCTAGCCCGAACATAACTGCACCCTTTAGTATGGTTAAACCAACATCTTGAGGGATGATTATGCGTAACTCACTGGAGAACGCACGACGTATTTCGTTTTGAAGTAAAGGAGACTCGGCGAAACCTCCAACAAGGAATAAATATTTGACTCCATCCAGCTCAGGTTTACGCATCAGATCTCCGATGTGCCGAATGATTTCTCTGATGACTGGTTCGAACAGGGCTTGCATAGCTCCAGGAGACAGCCGCAACATTCCCTGGGATGACCACCGGATATCTTTGTTTCCAAATTTCTTTATAGCTGATTCTACTGAGGAGCCCTTTAACTTTTGATAGTGTTCGATAAATGAAAATGGAAGTGAAACATTCAATGGAGTAGCTTTAACAGGATTAGCCGTACGTTTCTTTGCCTCAAACGCGATCATCAGATCCACCCAACCAGCAGGTTTAGTATTCTTGAAGCTCACCACAAAATCGATACCAAACATTCTAACCAGGAGGTTTTCGAACTCTCTATCAACACCAATGGCTCCCCATGCTCCACCAGATGCTTTATACAGCTCTTTTAATAGGCCAGTGCCTTCCATTTCATGCACTGTTAAATCAACTGTGCCTCCCCCACAGTCAACTATGATATACCTCATTCCATTCTTTATTTCACTGGATACTGGAACATTATACGAACTGAACCGCTTTCCAGATTTACCACCAAGCGTACTACTGTCTTCATCCGGCATCAGCTCACGTAGCTTCAGTTTCCTGCAGTATATCGAGGCAGCTTCCGGTTCCAAAGCAATTAGCAATTGACTTGGATTTTGGGGCGTCGCCAATCCGGCCTATTAAATAGTAATTAAAACTAATAATTAATTGATAACCCATTAATTAAATCCTTACATCATATGAGGAGTGTCTCATGAATTGTTTTGCTGGTTGTCTCCATATTGCAGGTACAGTTATAACCCATCTGATGTCATCATTAACAATGTGGGTCGATGATTGGTCAGAGAGCTCCTGTAGGCAATGCTCCTTGAAGAACCTCAAAGCATGAGCGAAAACTGTTAGGGCCAGAACCTTCTTCCCATTGGCCGCAGTTAGCTCAACACCTTTATGTATATCCTAGAGCAGTTATTAATAGTTATTAAAATATGCACGGAATTCCTACAATCTTTACTGACCTGGCTGGAGTGAAGAGACATTTTGAACTTTTCAAAATAAAGCCATTTTTTGGCTTCATTGTCCTCTAAATCGTGATAGAAATCTCGAGCACCAAATCCAAATGAATGGAAATCTCCGTTAGGTTTTAGCAAGAGAGTGGTTAATGTCTACACCACACACATAAACGGGTTAATCAATACAGTAATTATGGTAGGCATATGACTACCTTCATATTGGTGACTCCTGGATCCCCTCCTTCCCATTTACGCATCATGTGGATGCTGTCAGGGTCCCTTTTGAAGGCGAACGCATATCCACTGTATGTAGTACCGAAGTCTATCGCTGCCACTACAAAATGCTGATCCTGGTCCGGCTTTACTGTTATCGGTAGACCGGGTGTCCCGACGGGAGGGTAGCCATTCTCGCCGTGTGAAGTACTGTCTTGTTGCTGATACGACGTAGCCATTGAGAACGTCCCTAGCGAGCTGTAGTCTATGTGTGTGTACAATACTGTGGGTAAAGTACTGCTGGCCTCGAATAGGGAAATGGAGACACACAAAGAGAAAACAACAGCGGAAGTAACCAATTAAAACAGGGCCAAACCCACGAGCACTCGTCTATATAATTTGACAAGATAAGCATTGTTGACATTTCAACATATGCAATGGCTGAAAGAGCCCACCCACGCGGTAAATTTGGACTGTTCTCCAAGAAAAAGAGCGACAAGGACAAGTCGGTGAAGGAACTAGAAGTTGTAGACGAGCATTTCTGCAAATATGCTGCTGTCGTAGCCATTGATTTCGGAACGACGTATAGCGGATACGCTTACTCGTTCACTTCCACTCGTCAAGTAATGGTGAACAAACGCCAGCAGATTCGACTCAATGGTGGCCAAGCAATGGGCCTCGGCGGTCCATCACTGGCTGTAAAACAACCCACAGTTCTATTACTAAAAGACGGATTTCACTTTCATTCGTTTGGTTACGAGGCCCAGCAATACTACCACGACCTTGACCCATGTGAAATCGAAGACTGGCTTTATTTTGAGAAATTTAAGATGGAATTACATACAAGAAAGGTACGAGTATACTGATATCATTCAGTACTATTAGATCTATGTACAATATTTTTATCAATCTTGCTGTGTATTTAGCATTTACATGAAGAGATGCAGTTGATAGCAGCCAATGGTAAAAGACTGCCTGCTGTATTGGTCTTTGCTCATGCGTTACGATATTTCAAATACACGTCACTTCAAGAGCTGAACCAGCAAACAATCTCTCCACTATCAGTCGGTGATGTTCGCTGGGTCATTACTGTACCAGCAATATGGAGAGAATCTGCAAAACAGTTCATGAGAAAGGCAGCTTTTGATGTAAGTTATTAAAATTCATTTTAACCATGCACCTATAATTATAATCTATGTCAGTAATTCGACACACTCACACATACATATGTCACATACACCAACTCTGACCTGACCTGTACGTAGTGGCCTATAAGGGAGTAGTAACCTCTAAAATCATTATATCAACATTATATGTAATCCCCGGCTGTTAATGTCTGACAATTACACATACAACGTTTACATAACCCTTTCCTTATTATCTAATTAGGCTGGTTTAATTGAAAGCAATGATTCCGACCAGTTAGTGATTGCCCTTGAACCTGAAGCTGCCTCAATCTATTGCCGATCACTTCAACTATCTGATCCAGTTAGTCCCAATACGCCGTCCACATCAATGGATCACAGTACAGTAGTCGTTATGCATCATCAAGGGGCTGGCCACACATTGTCACTATCATCATCTTCATCAACAAGTAAAGTTATTATTTTTGACACTTTAAACTTGTTTTGGATAAAATATGATTGGAATTACACTCATCAAAGACATATTTACTCTGAAATTACAAGTGGCCACACACACACACATCATGCATGTGCCACTATGTATTGCCGTGCAGTGTGATTATAAATCTCTCTCTTTCTCTCTGTTTACAGATAGTGGTACAGCTATGGCAATGACTCCAGACTCCCTCGAGACCTGCAGCTCGAGTAGTAGCATTAGCACCAGAACACATATCAAACAGGCAGCCACCAGACTAGATAATGGAGTCAAATACATTGTTGCGGACTGTGGGGGCGGCACGGTTGACCTAACCTTACATCAGTTACAGGAGGGTGGTAAGCTAAGAGAGCTGTACAAAGCCTCAGGAGGAGCCTGGGGATCGATAGGAGTAGATTACCACTTTGAGCTGCTTTTGGTTGCTATATTTGGTCTGTCATTTATCGAACACTTCATAAAGTACTACCCTGTTTGCTGGCTTGAGTTAATGCGATCATTCGAGATTAAGAAGCATTGCTTCGATCCGTTTCGAGAGTGTTCCACTACTATCACTTTACCGTTTTCCTTCGTAGAAACATTTCGACGAACATGCAAACGAACAATCGAACAAGCCATATTTCACTACGGAGACCCACTGATACAATGGTCGCCATCAAACGGCCATCTTCGTCTGCTACCCAAAGCAATGTCCAATTTATTTCAGCCAGCAATCGATGACATCATTAAGCACATCCATAAAGTCATGTCCTACCCCAGTGCACATGATGTAAAATATCTGTTCATGGTTGGTGGATTCTCACAATCACCGCTACTTCAGGAATCGATACTCAATGAATTTGGTGGACTGTGTGAAGTGGTAATACCTCGAGATGTTAGTTTATGTACTATAAAAGGTGCCGTGATGTTTGGTCTGGACACGACCATAGTTCAAGTAAGACATGCTGCATTAACGTATGGCGTAGGCTGTTTGAATAGCTTTAACCCTAAAATGCATCCGCTACACAAGAAAGTCACTAAAGGTGGTAAAGAGTGGGTAACTGATATATTCGATACGTTTGTAACCGTTAACCAGCCTATTTCCCTCGGGAGGAAGATCACAAGATACTATAACCCAGCCAGTAATGGCCTCCATTCAACTGTTATTACTGTTTTTGCTAGCGAAAAGGAGTATAATACATTTGTCACCGACCCTGGGGTTATCAAAGTTGCTGAATTGAAAGTCCAAATGCCAGCAGTTGAGGCTGTTACAAACACTTGCAAGGCTGCACTTGGTTCAAAGTTAGGCCGTAGCACCAGCAACGAAATGCCCAATCGTGAATTGAAAGTGACAATGGATTTTAGTTCAACCGAAATCAACGTGACCGCTCTAGACTGTACTAGTGGTCAAACAGCTTCAGTTAATATTGATTTTCTTTATAAGAAATAAAAAGTTATTTACTGTAATTTTATGTTATTCAATATTACACCTATTCCTTAATGTTTCCTGCTTTCAATATTATATTTCCGTATGGATGTTCTTGCATGGGTGAACCTAAATAACCTCTACTAATAGACTCTATAAAGGATAGAAACCAATTAATAATAATTAATAACTTCACGTTCAATATTCGTACCTAAAACAGACATTAAAGTTCGTGAAACAGCGAGCCTGGTATTATTGGGTGGCTGCACTAGATCAGTGAACAACATGGCTTCTTTTCCAACAGTTAGTACAACATAAGAGGATTTTACATCATGCCCCTGTTCATTAATAGATTCCTTCACAGGTGACAAGTGATCATCGATACCCCAGCATAAACTATTAAATAAAAATATGTACACACGCACACACACACACACACTGACAGTGAGAACCATATTTACTTTACAGCACGTGCTCCTGAATATGATGACTCGGCTCGACTAAAGCCGGCATTCGAAGCAGTACTAAACGATGCATCTGTATAAACATAGGTCCATCAGAAACTATAAAGTCAGTTATATACTGATCCCATGTGGTTTACCGGTGTATTGATTACTATAGGATATAGCACTATATGATAAACGACTGTTTGTTAATGTTTCACTGCCGGCTCTCATTCCTTCAATATTACTAACATCCTATAGTAAATCAGTTTAATAATATTATAATTATATTATTAATATCCACATACCATAATCAAGTCATCATGGGGATCCAACTCGCTGTTCCCTATTATTAAAATTATAATTATTCCTTAATCAGCCACCTTAATAGGGTGTTGCTAATAATTTACTAACCTTTGAGCCCTTTAAAGGGCACTGTCGCATTCCTCTTCCATAGCTCCAGTAGTTTACTATTGACTAATCATACAGATATATAATATACGGCAACATATAATCATATCAAATACCATTGGCAACACAAGGTGCATTCAATAATTGTTGACTTGTCATCACAGCTGGATACTATAAAATATAAACCAAATCATGTCCTTTACTGCATGATATACTAGTCTATACTAGTTTAGGCTACTCACTTTACTACACTGTTTCATAGTTTTGTTCCACGATCGTACATTACTCTTCAACTGTTTGTCATTTAACATTGTTACATTATCAAACGCCAGCCTTCTCCTAACCGATTTCCTCTTGACCGATGCTAATGGACACACGTAGTCCACCACACCTTCATTAGATTCGTATGGTGATAAAAATGAAGTTAAACTATTTAACTATTGAACAAGCATAGAACAAAGTTTAACGTTTTTAATAATAGACCACGCCCGTTACAGAGTACAGTTGCATACCTGTATTGAAGCAGTAGAGGGTGGGGTGATAGCAGACTCTAATATAACACATGATTACATAAATGGACGGAGTCCAGCATTAACATATGCGTATATGTACATATATACCTTTATCAAGTATATTGGTAGTCTTGTCATAATTTTGTATTGGAAGTGCTGGGTCACTATCAGCAGGTGAAAACGTATACGAATCATTCATATCCGGATCATTACACTGAAACTATATAACCACACCTCTAATAGTTAATAATATAATATAACACATATAATGTACCTCATTGATAGAGTATACTAGTGAAGATATGCTGGTATCGTGAGATGGCAATGTTATATCACATTGATTTGCCATAAGCCCATCATCCAAACTCCACCATACTATAATATACGTACATTAGACGGGAATATATATTGGTCTATACAGCTGGTAAACTAACCTCCATCTTGATTGTCTTCACTAATACTGTGACACACTGATGGATTATCAACACTAATGAATTCCGTACCCTGGATTAATAATAATATTATAATTATGTAATTATGTTTGATAATAAAGGGGCATGGGGGGGGAGAGGTAAGTGAACAATGGACAACCCAACTGGTATAAAGCAAGCCAGATCATTGATTGACGGCGATGGTAACGGCATTATTGTTAGATCATCGGCCATGGCATGATACAATGAGGGTAATGGTTCGGGCAGGGTTACTTTATGAGCTGCTAAAGATCTAGCATCATTGCCACTACATGATACTAATGGTGTAGCTTTCATAGCTTCATTTAATCGCTGAACCACTTTACATAAATCACCTGTCATAAAGAACTAGTAATAAAACAGAATATACAGTTCAAGCCCCCACCTCCCTCCCCAGCCCCCAGAGGATAAGGTAGCTTACCATGTAAATATCGAACTTGTTTGTTGAATATTAATACTGTTCCAATGAGAAATATTGAATATTTTGTCAAACTCATTTTATATCCTCCTTTAATAAGCATTGAGCTATGCATAAAATAATCAAAACAGAAAATAAACGCTAAACACACACGCACACTAACAGTCTACCATATCTCTGGAACACTGATTCTTTCATAGTCTCTACGGACTATTCTCTTGCTCAAACATCCCGCTACGATCCTACGCACACGTAAACCCGTTATATAAGGAAGCCCAGAGTTGTTACTTACCATACAATTCGTAGATTTTCATCCTCAGGGAGAAACCTGTGATGAAACTTGTTGAGTACTTGCTTCTCCATTTGCAAGGTATTCCGGTTCCAGCTGATTCGAGCCCGCCCACGCGCCAACATACACCCCCGCGCAATTGGCGCCACTTTCAATTTATTTTATAATTATTGATTTTTTATTTTTTTATTTTAATTTTTTTTTACAAAGTGATAAAAGAATTGCTAGACTGTGCCAGTTCACTGATGGATACTCGTCCCCTCTGTTTGATATATTTAGCTACAGCTCGCAGTTCCTCATTACTAATATAAATAAACTTTCCTCTGTCATCAGTTACACCTGATAACTGACCACTGCTCTGTAGGTTTTGAATACGATCGATAACACTCTGGGAAATTAATCATAATTTGTATTCATATTAATAATAATAAATAGTCATTAAATGAACACTTACTTGGGTCCGCATATTGAACTCAGATGCTAAATCCTCCAAAAACACAACCTTATGTTTCTATTAATTAATTAATATCAATTAATTAAATATGTCCGCTCATGATCCTGCCTACCTTAATGTATTGTATAAATTCCGCTAGAGTCTATAAAGTAATGAGGTAGTGTGTTATTGGTTATAATATTAATATTATATTCCATACTGCTGACTGACCCTATCCTCATCAGTTTTGGTTTCACCTTCCTCTTCAACTACAAAACTTTCTTTCAGTGCCAAATATTCCTCGAGTTCCTTTTCTTCCTTTTGTTTTTTAAGTTTCAACTGGTTTTCCTCCTACAAAAAATGGTAACTCGACAACAAAACAAAATTATCATTAAACATGTACCTCAGCCTTTTGTTGAGTTAGTAATGCATCTTCTCTTTCCTTTCTTTCTTTGTCCCTCTGTTCCTTCCTCTTTTGTTCATCAGCTCTCAACGCTTCTTCTTGCTACACGATAAACACAGCAATACACCATAAGCAACATATAACCAGATATCATCATATCCTGAATCAGTAAAGCCATGCATGCCCTTCAAAAGGATTGGCAATAGAGAGAGATTACCTAACTACAGTGATACAGTCGGCTAGTGATAGGTCAGCTATCTCGTCTTTCATACATCTATACGCTCTCTCTCTCTCTCTCTCTTTAAACTAGCCATCTTGGAGTACAACAATACATTATATAAGGATACAAAAAAGGAACAAAATAGACCGACAATCAGCTCTTACTTTTGAAAGGTATGGTGAAAATTTAAAATAAAACAGGATTTGTGAATATTTTTTTTGGAGTACTTTATTATATGTAATGTGTAAATTGAGATGCAGCCTTGTTTTCAAAAGCCCCATAGAAGCTTCTACTCAGTTGTACTCTCCAAGATGGCAGAATTTATGGGAATTTACAAAACGCTTACTGGTATTAAAGTGTGGGCAACCCCTTGTCTACCCTTTCCCCCTCCTACTAGCAATAGCACAAATTACAATGAGTGCCAAACCCATACGCATACTTCTCTGAGTGCTTTCTTTTCAGCCTTCGCTTGTAGTTTTCTCATTTTCTTTGTTCCGATTTTCCCAGTGGGTATTTGTTGATTGTCTTCATTATCCTCTTCATCATCTATTGTATTATACCATGTGATATTAATACATATGTTACTAAAGAACAAAACTTTACCTTGATATTGCCTGGCTACGTTTCTTCTCTGCCTTGCGGCTCTCCTACCTGCCCCAGCCATTACACGTCCTTCATTGCCATTATTTTCCGCTCTCTCGTCCCGACCTGGCCAACATGAAAAGTAACTGTAATAATTATAAACGTATAAAACAATAATTACCTTCGTTTTCTACTGCGTCTTTACCAAAGAACTTTTTCTTTAAATATGGATAACCCAAAATACATAGAGACAGAACAATAGCAATGACTACCAACAAAACAGGATCCATGATTAAGTGGGCGTGGTTTGGGCGTGGCTGGTTTATATAAACTGCTTTTATAATTCAGGAATCAGATTATAGATGAGCTGTAGAGCTTCAAGAAGTCCGGAGAAGAAGTCAAAATCCTTTCGGTACTATAGCTCTTATAATAGAACAGTTAGTTCACCATCGCCACAGTACATCTACAATCAATCTTTCCGATCGTTACATTTAGATCTACGGCTATTTCAAGGTTAGGCCTATAATTTTGAAGATTTAACCATCTATCAGAGCCTCGATGAGAGCAGCATACAGCTTTAATTATTAGTAGTATTTAGTAATACTGCAGCCGAACTGTGGCTGTTTGAATGATATTAAAATTTGAATGATATTAAAAAAAGTTTTTATACAGTAATATTAGGCTTATTATAATATATACTGTGTCATTGATTATAGCTAATGTTTATTGATAAATGTGTGGGAGGGTCATTATGGAATGTGTTTGTTATTATTAACATTGTGTTACAGTTAAACAGGATGAAGCGAATGTTTATCAGACCAAATCGTCAAAGGAGAAACACAAGTGGAACTGGTGGGGACCGTAATACCAACGCTAAACCAGGTTCCGGTCAACAGAGCAGAGGTTCCACACAGCACGCATCGGGTGCTGCAGGAGGGACTCATTTGAAGACTAGAAATGGCACAGGAAAAACAGAGAATGAAATTACCTCATTGAAAATATTACACCTTTTGGAAAAGAAGAAGTTTAATAAAGTAGTCGAGTTACTGAGAGAGTTACCACGTACTCAGCTAATATCATGCCTGGAGAGTTTCCCGTTTAAGTTCCTTAATAGCCAATTGCCTGACAGCTTTGCTGTCTGGGAGACGCTACTGACTAAAGTACATAGCAACGAGCAGGAATATGTTAGAGAGTTCCCGTATGCAGCCTGTGATGAATTAGTAATGAAGATCGGCCATTTTCTTGCCCATTTGGAGAAAGAGTTGGTCCCGAAATCCAGCAATCAGCAACTATATCAGCAATGCAGAAGAATACTTAAAAAAGTTTACATGCAATATCACGAAATTGTTGATAGATTATTGAAAGAAAATGAACGCCTGTCGAAGGCCATATATTCCATGACACTCCACATTCCTCTGGGGTTGGACCCATCCACTGCCGTTTCCCTCCAGCAGTCCATTATTAAAGAGGTTACTAACAGTGCTTCGGATTTCGAGGGGTGTAAGCAAGCTCTTGAAGAACTGAGCATCGAAAATGGGCATATTTTGGTTGAAGTTGTCCCATCGGGTGATCAGCGTAGTGATTCAACACATCAGCAATCAACTTCCAACCAACGAAGCCTAACTCAAAAACAAGTTCAGGAACGATTGTACTTTAACCAATGTGTTTTAGGAGCAATAAAGCCTGTTAAACGTCAGGACAACCTCCCACAACTGACAGAAATACTTACCACTCGCGTTTCGGGGGATAAAGAAGTGCTGGCCATATTTTCTAATTTACGTAACGAAGTTCCTCGAATAACAGAGAACGACTCGATTGAGCCGTGGCTTAGAAAGTATCAGCAATCGATCGAATCTGCTATAACTTTATTGAAAGAAATTCAAGAAGAATTAGTTATAAAGCCATCACAGCCTTCCACAGCAGGTCCCACAGTACCTGGTGGTCCCTTACCAGATCCGGATGGTTCCACTGTTAAACCACAGATCACAATAGGTTCATCTCCTCCATCATTACCTACTGCTAATGGGAACACACAGTCAAGTACATCGTTAGAAGGGGTTCTTCCCACTCAGCACCCCATCAACACGGAACTCCCTCTCGATAGATCGTTTCCAAAACGTCACTCGTTCTGTAACGCCGATCGACACCATTCCAGGCCTACCAACCAAAGCAACCTGGTGGAAGTGACCACTAAACTAAGTCAAAGTGTACAATCCGTACATTCCACAGATGATGTGGTTCGGGAGCAGTTAGAAGGGAGTACTAGTGTACAAGACATACCCTCGACCGACCAACAGATGGCTGGAATGAAGAATAAATCAACCGTAGGTTCGTTTCGTAGTAGCTTACGGCACAGTATGAGGAAACTGTCCTCTTCAGCTGGAAGTGTTTCAGTGAGAAAAAAGAAAATGCTTCGTACGAGTTCAAATGACGATGTTGCCCTGGATGAGGCAAAGAAAGATTTATTGGAAGCTCACGAGACAATTCAAGTTTTAAGGAAAAGAGAACGAGAACTCACAGATAGGTAATAACTGATATTAAAATTATTAATAAGTATTCTAACCATTCGTAACACTAGGCTATCTGAACAAGCACAACGACAGTTGCAAGACAGTGACAGGTTCGAGGATATTTTGATGGGTGCGAGTCGACCTAACCTGGTAATGCAGCGCTATCAGGAGATCTACTCGCAGGATCGTGTGGACGCTTACGATGCTATATCTGATATAGAGCTGGTCGAACCGAGCATGATACCAGAGTTCCTGCTGGATGTGTTAAAGGTATACATAGATTATGTTAAAGTGAATTACTAATATTTGTAATATAATTTACAGATGGCATATGATGCTTCACAATGTACTCTGGACTCCTTACATAATAATTGGAAGAGAGCATTATGTGATGCTACCAACGGCACAGCAGGTGGTGATCAATCATCGTCCGCGTTTAAACAATTGGAGATGGCTGTTTCAACTTATATTAGAAAAGTAGCTCCAACACACGATCCAAAGGATATCTTAAACGTTAGTTTACTGTGTGTGTAATAATATGTATGTACTCGTATACGTATGTACATGTATGTTATGTATATTATGGTTAGCTGTACTTTATATATAAATACTGTAGATGGTTTACTGGGACTTAGAAAAGAAGTATGGCTCGCTGCCATGTTTCCATATCATAATGAGGCTTAGTGAGGTGTCTACGTATATTACAGAAGCAGCCAAACTATCGTGGGACCTTGTAGTCCAGAACCCTCCGATGGTGTTGAACTGTAAAGAAGCAGAGTTTGTTCCCGAGCTCCACAGACGATTCCATACTGCTGATATTAACTCGGATCAAATAATAATGTATCAATGGCCGACATTAATACAAGATAATACTGGAGCAGTTTTAGTTAAAGGATTCGTTATCACATAGATGTAATACATGCATTATTATTATTTTTAAGTAGTCTAGTTATTAAAAGTTAATTAATTAAAAATCAATTGGCGCGAGCGCCATTCATTCATTTCTTGCAGATCTGCTAGACCATTGCTAGACTATGCAATGGTTTTGAGTTGAGTTTTGCAGTAACTTTTGTATAGTTCGAGAAATTGGAAAGAGCTGTAGTAATGATAGTAATCTCTGGTATCGTGGCCTTGATGCTGGTTAGCGCAGCAGTGTCAGAAACATTCAGTACAATTGGCAATTGTAACGATCCACAGGATTCCTCACCATGTTCCAGTACCAAGCCGTGGCAGCAACATAATGGAGTGTGTTACTTTAGCAGAGACAACGGAATCAACAAGTGCATTACCCCACGTCCTCAGGTTTTTCGCTTTATTATTGAAGCTAAATACAGAACAGAAGGCAGTAATTTTCTGCCATTGAAACAGCTGTACCTGAGAGGGAGTGGTCCAGGGCTGAGCTGGGAGAGATCCATCGAAATGAGAAAGTCCAAGACAGAGAAATACACCTGGACAGTAAATATTGAATATACTGTGGATTCAGATGGACTACTATGCGTAGAACACAGTCGTTGCATACTCAACCAAGGAGCTCTGGAATTCCGGCTGTACCGCAAAGGTCAAGCAGGTGAAGAGCAAATGCGAGGGCCAAACTTTTACTTTGACCTTCCAATATCAAACTCACTTGCTGGGTCAACCTCGTTCAAACCTCCGATCATATCAGTATATCCATGGTTTACACAATCGTACTCCTCTCCTACAGTCTTCAAGCAACAGTACAATTTAAACTTGCTGGGCGTGAGAAGCCGTGCATTACCAAGAATAGACAGTACTATAATCTTTCCGCCAAGCTTCCATGAGAATATATATCGACAATATCCTCTGGTAATCTTATTTAATGAACAAAGTAGATCATATTACTCAATATTAGAGTACCTGTACCTCCATACGCCATCGATTGAAGAGGTTATAATAGTAACTGTTACATTGGAGTTGCTTCTGAGTGAAAAGTACAGCAGGAGCTATAGTGTTCTACCATTTAATAATGCTTCATCTCTCTTGTGCCATAATAACGTATGTGAAGAGGACTGTAATAAATGTTTCGTAGCTAATCGAGTAGAGCCTTGCGATAAAGAGGAATATTTATTGAGAAGTAGGCAATGTTACTACCTAAGAGAAACGAGGGGTGTAGGAGAATCCATGGTGACTCAGATGATAGACCAGATTATACACAAACTGCAATCGAAACATTCTAATAGGATAATGTATGATCCACCGATTGATAGACTCACATTGATAGGGTATGGTGAAACAGCACTGACTGCATTCATTACAGGATTATCGAGGCCCGATATTATTGGGAACGTAGCAGCTTTATCACCACCATTTTATCTGCCGTTTGCCAACCGATTTGATGGTGTTAAGAGTGAAGCACTCAAGCTGATGGACTATTATGCTGTTCGAGCCAGTAAGAGTCTACAAATCCAGGCACTATACTCTTCACAAAAATACTATATCAGTCAGGGAGAAAACGAAGGTATATATTTCCCCGTAGAGAATCCGTTACAAGTGACTACTAAGGTTATAGAAAAACTGCGAAAGGAGTTTCATGTGAAGGTCGGTGTTAACTTGATGTACCAGATAATTCCTGGTGAGGTGTTTACATACCCTAGTAAACCGTTCTACCCGCTGATGACCATTTTACAGACTCCTTTGATGTTCTTCCATAAGACTAGATCTGGTGGACTATCTGCTTCATACACTCAAGCAATCAACCTAACAGAATCATTCTTTGCATCGCGATTATCAGTAACGCTAGGTACACAAGTAACTGGCAATAATACTGCTTCATTGAATAACTTGACTAACATCATTGGCATCAAGAAGACAGGACCCAGCACTCCTCAGTGCTCCTCTTACACTGCCTTCGCAATCACAACATACATGGGATCTATAAGTAAGCCATTATTATTTATAGATGCATTGTATTTTAACTGCGTATAATTATTATATAAAATAGGCTTGAGTGTAATAGTGTCAGTGATTGTGACTGTTGTTTTGATGTACTTGAGAGAAGAAAGCAGACAGTCAGTAAAGGAAGAAGAAAATGATGATCAAAACCTGTTGGATGGATTGAGTAGTTTAGAGGATCTATGAACAACATTCATTACATTATCTAAGACTATATAAGATAATTATTATTATAATTATATAAGTTAATATTCAAGTCAGTAACGATGGGGCCACAGCATTGTAATAGTCTCTCGAGACATATTTCCTCATTTCTTGTTTGGTAACCCACACAAAGTCTTGAAGTTCATTAATATTTAGTTTTATCGATCCTCCATTATAATGGGCTTTAAAGAAAAACACCTACACAACAAACAGAACACGTAATAACAATAAAAAACAATTGCAAAACAACTACCACCTTGGTCTGTTTGTCAGTAGTAATGTCCTCGTACGTATGATGAGCAAATGGAGAATTAGATAGAAAATTAACACTCAGTGATTCGCCACACTCCTCCTGTAGCTCCCTAACAGCCGCCTATATTTATAGTATTACTATCTTATTAATATTATATTAATACTAGTAGTTTAATCATGCAAAATAATAACATACCTCGATGAGTGACTCATCTGTATCAACGCCACCCTGAGGGAACTGCCAACAGAACTTGTCTCGAGGTTTCTTTACCAGCAAATACAACATTTCTTCTACTTTACGATTACTTGACTTTAAGTCATCGGCTCTATTTATTGTATTATTGTTAAATATTAGACCTTTTTAAAATATGCACATACCCAATTTGTGATGGGGCTGAGGTTGACTGGAATAGCTGTAGCTCGGTATTCCTTGATTCTTGGAGCTCTTCAAAAATTGCCTCCTTCTCCATTTCAGCGACCTGAGTCAATACAGCAAATTCATGGCAAGCTTCATTGGAAATACTTATAGTTATCATAATTAATCTAATGGGCTTTCACTTAATTACAAACACATAGAAATCGATAACACAAAAACTTGGCTTTAACAGAAACAACATATATTCAAACACTCAAACCTAATTAGTTTATAATACATGTATAAATTTGCAAATGAAAGTGGGTGTGGTTATTGATATAAATAACCTCTGTTGAATCCAGATCTTCCTCTTGTGCTTTCTTCTCTCTGGCCATTTTCTTATCCCAGTACGATCTTTCTTCAATTTCAAAGTCAGATAAACGACTTCTTCTTAATCTAATAGACGACTAATTAATGAAAGGGCGTGGTCAATCAAGTATGGTGACTGTAGTCTGGTGTAACCGCCCACTTTTACTTGCAGAAAGTGGTCTGGGGACACACGTATTCCAAAACGGTTCTGCTG
>JAYJLX010087353.1:0-23795 GCA_036873525.1 Chalinula nematifera
AGGCGTGCTGAGGCTCGTAAAATGATTGCTACTAACATGTCAACAGAATCCGACGAGGACCAGAAGAAGTGCATGGAACATCTGATGTACGCCATGCATGATTACATGAAGTGCTATGAGAAGATGGTAGACCCCAAACATCAGAACTCGAGGATTAAACAGTATTGTGAAGCATTGAGGATGGCACTTGTTATGAGTGAGTTGGAATAGAAGAATGAGGGGAGGGAATAGGAATGGGGTAATGAGAATGAAAACTGAACAAAAAATATAGGAAGCAAAACTTGGGAATTGATTATATAACTAGAAAGTGAATGTGGGTGAAAAAAAAAAACACTTGAAAAGTACGTTTTTCCTACACGTGTGCATGTATTATATTCCTGTGTTTTCATTGTTGTTCTCCCAGTGGAATAAAAATGGAGCTATACACGAGAGGGTATACGTACAGAGGGAATTGACAGAATGTTTCTAGTTATTCAATGAATGAATACTATTTTATTGTCACATTGTTGCTTCCAGATTGTTTGAATTTTCTCCCTGAAATCCATAAAGAAGACCGCAGTGTAATATCAGCTCAAGTATTAGAACAGACTATACTCGAATACCAGCCCAAACTAGCAGGTGATCTCCTAGACTATTTGATTTTCAAGCGACACAACCGTAAAGGCAGTGGTTTGATGCACCTGCACCCCTGTGACTGTTCTGGTTACTCTGTTCGTCCTTTCCTTAAGAAGAAGATATTAACCATAGAGAGACTCACTGCGCTACATAGACTAAACTTTGCCATTCGTAACAGTGACATACTCATGGCTATTGAAGACGAAAACTGTCGTGTGGACAATATCATCTTCTGGTACAGGATGATTGAATACAGGTCAGTTAGTCAGTCAGTCAGTGTCAAACTTAAGACACAATAATACACAGGTAGGAACAGCCTCTTGCTTGAAGGAATGAATGGCCCCACTGTGCACAGTGTGCAGCACTGGTTATCAGTACTTATAATGGGCCCAACAATAGATTGCCTGTTGGTTGATTATACAGGAGTAACAATGAATGGCCATGTTTCATTATCTGTTTTGTGTATCTATTGTGATGTAGAATTAACCAACTGTGTTGTCTTTCCTTCTAAAAGGAGTGAGGGTCTTGATAAAAGTGCCAGTGACTACCTGACGGAAATCTATGATGCAGGTGTCAAGACAGAGAAAATCCCATTCGTTCGTTGGCTACTGTTTCAACAAGATGCCAAGCCCTCCAAACAAGCCTGTATAAAGAGTCTGAAGCTGTTCCGTAACGACCCCAAGGCACGCGCTAAGATGTTCGAGTGCTGCACGGTGTCTATCAGAACAGAAATGGTTATGTATTGCTTTACCCGAGGTGAGGAATCTCTGTTGGACGAAGTACTGCAGGGTGGGGAGATCAAGTGTACCCATGTTGACTTGTGTAAGGTGATTAATAGCCCTCTGATAGCCAAGAACCCCAACCACCTGTTGCTATTCCTGAGGAATGGAGCCATGCCCAATGGAACTGTAGTAGGAGCTCACCCTGTTACTGCGTTACTGAAAGCTACACATTTATCATTGGATCAAAAGGTATCATGTGGGTGTGGTCATTGCCAGTAGGTGTGGTTTTTGCATTAATAAACATGTATAAGTAATATTTTTTTTTGTCAAAAATACATGTATACCAATGTTTTTTTTTAATCACTTGTAAATTTTCTCTTGCCATTAGATTGATTTGCTAGTAATACTGATTGAAGAAGGTGCCAGCTTCTCTAAGATGAGTACTGCCTACAGTGATCCTATGAGTGCCATACATATAGCTACTAAACTGTCTCTTGAATCAGGTAAAACTGGTTTTGAGTCGGGTTTTTCAGATGAAGTTTTAGTGAGAAAGAGCGAACTCCGACTATTAATGGACTTTAGAGTATTTAGTTTCCAATCTTCTCTTTCCTTTTTTTTTCTTCCTATTCAGGCAAAATAAGAATCCTCAAGGCTACTTGTGATAAATTTCATTTCCCTGATAACGGGCGATTAGTGGACAAGAACAACCAAACTCCGCTCCATCTTGCATGTCTCGCTAAGAACATTCCCACTAGCATTAAGGTATGGTGTAACTACATCAGACACAGCAGCAGCAGTATATATATACATAGTAGGAAGGGGGTGGGAAGAGGTAGACTAAGATTTCCCCTGCTGATTTACTGGGAGTGGTCCTTATTTACTATAATTACAGGTGTATTGTATGTAATGGTGTCTGATTGCTTGTCTCATTTGTACAGGTGCTTGAAGTTCTGACCCAGTATAATATAGATAAAGGTGTTCTGGACATTAATCAGAAGAGAGCAGAGGACTATGTTCGAAGTGCCGACAATGATAAGGGAAGATTTGATTTTGTCCACTACAAGAAGGTTATTGAAGATGTTGACCTTGATCAAATAGATGAATTCAATGATAAGAAACTGAAATACGAGCCCATGTTTAAGTTTGTTGTTTCGGAAGACAAAGAAGACCCTAAGATGCCCCCTAATGCTCATGTTATCGATATGTCTAAGCTCCAGCGAGAGGCAGCTGCTAGTGGAGAGCCACTCCCCCCACCTTCATACGGAGTGGATGGACAACACAAGGGGAAATGGGTGGGTAACTGGGCACGCTTTCTGATGCCTTATGATCCAAAGGAAAAGAGAACTCAAGATGTAAGTAAAACAGATTATTTAGTTTCTCGATGTCGTTTAAATGTTTGTGTTCATGACTACACAAGTTATTGATATTTAGAATAAATATCAATATGTATATTATTTAGAATAAATATCAACATCATGTTTTGATATTGTGTCAAGTGTAAACCAGGCTTTATACATGTGTAAGTACTGTACATACCTTATCATTAACTCTTATTTGCCTCCATTAGCATTACGAAGGTATGGTACAGCAGTTGAGAACCATGAGTAAAGACTACATCAGGATCAAATCCTATGAAAATGCAGTCCATGCCTACGTTCAGGCAGCCAATCAGTACGACACATGGAAGAAGAATTACCCGGAAGCTGAAGTAGATGAAGAGAAGGGTTTAATCTACCTTAACATGTCTCTATGCTTATTCAAGCTACGTTGCTACCCTGATGCCCTCACAGCTGCTGAGGATGCTTGCACCTTATTACCCAAATATTATAAGGTAAGAAGAGGGTCAGAGAGAGCTGGAAAGGAGGGGAGGAGGTGGGGAGGGAGGGGAGGGGGGGGGGGAGGGAGGGCAATAGTTTATCACATGGCTTAATCTTTTATTAATTGCTATTAATACTGTAGTCCCACTATCGTCGAGCCATTGCCAACCATTATTACGCACAATCAGGTGTTGACTCCGGCCATAACTGTGTCGATGTAAGGCACATGTTTGTGAAGGCCATGAATGGTTATGCTACCACATACAATCTCATGATAGAACCCGAACAGGTGCAGTTTAGGAGTCAGTTGATCTGTGACATACTGAGAGTTGGACTGGAGAAAGGTATAGGGGTATTTGTATTAAATGAGTGTTTATGTATGTTTACTAGTTACCGCCCATGGTGGTTCGTTTTGGTAGCTTTAACCACCTCTCAATCTAAATAGCATATTAAATAATGGCAATTCACTCAAAAATTAACCGTTTTTTTTTTCAATCATACTGGGCAAAACCATGAGTTGCATACTAGCTGGACATGTACATGTAAACTGTATTTGTATGTGTACCAAGTACATATTATATACATGTACATGTACTATATATACATGTGCAGTGCGTGTTTGTGTTTCACTGTAGTGTATACTCATGTAATGTACATATACACGTACATTGTACAATGTGTATGCATGTGTGTGTGCGTAAATTGTTGATTGGTTGTTTAGTAGTACCATATGCCTTACAAATTGCTTTTTAAAAATTGATTACTAATACTGATTGTACATGTAAATTTGTACCCAATTAAAGCCTTGTTCATGTGTGAAATGTTTTTCAATGTGTAAAATACATGTACATGTACACTAGTCTGTTTGTGTTCACTTGCCCATTACAGGTAGTCTTGATTATGTCCCCAAGTTCCATAAGTTCGATGAGCCAACGATTGTAACTAAAATAATTAAAAACCTTGTTGATCATAAAGACCCTGCTGACAAGAAGTGTTCCTACATCGATGTGGTCCTGGTCAAATCAAATATACCAAAGTCAGGTTTTGGTGCTAAGCTACCCTGCGAGTTCACCAACCTGTCTGTTGCAGAGCTTCTTCCACATCCTTCGGTTAACCTATTGAATGCGCTGCTTGCAAAGAATTATGTAATCACACTGAAAGACTTGAAACAGGCTGCTGATACCCTGTCAAAGGAACACATTGAGCATATGAAGATCCTAACAGAACATTACAATGCTACAGGACAACTCAAACAGGCCACTACTGGTATTTGCAACGAATTGGTTGTAATGGAGAAACTATATTTCGTTCCCTTCTTCCTGGCACTTGGGGCTAAGCCTAGTCCCTCGTCTATCTTGAGTGTTAGAGAATTCTGTGAGCTAGAAGTTACTGTTGCTGAGTATGTTGCCAAAGTTTGCGATATCAACATGCGCACTAAAGCTTTGAAGAAATCTCTCAATTCATCTTCCAAACACCACGTTAGTCTACTGTTGTCTTCAGGATCTATACAAGCTAAAGAAATCGATTTAGCTGAATTCATATTGTCTCCCACCTTGTTAAAGAAGCCAGACTTTGTTGAGGAATTAATAGCAGCTGGAGTATCTCCTCTCGGACTAAGTCAGCAAAAATCGTCACCTCTCGCCGTGTTGTTCGGTTGTAAAACAGTTACTCCTTTGCAGTTAACTCGTATAGGAGAATCTCTTATGTCACATGGAGCCGTAATCAAAGACATGAAGGTCGCTTATGAAGATAAACTCACTCCCGTTCACATTGCAACCAAACTGGCTTTGGAAACAGGTTAACAGTTAATGCACTACACTATTATGTATGTATTTATCTAAAGTGAGGGGCAGGGCAGGGGAGGAGGGGCTTAATAATTAACGAAATAAATTAGAAAAACGAACTTTATACGAATATTTCTCATTGTTTCTGTTTTTGTGTATAATTATTTATACTAAGGTAACATGGAGTTCCTTACCCTCGTGTGCTCCAAGACAACTTTCCCTCTCAACGGTCGTGTAATTGATGGCCACATACAGACTCCGTTTCACCTGGCAGTTAGAGCCAAATACAACGATAAAAGTGTCCAGGTAACTTGTCTAGCTGACACATGTGTATAACACATATTATACATGTACATGTACAACCTCCGATAGTGGACACTCCGAGAAGGTACATAGTATAATAAACCTCTCAACAAAGGACACTTATCAGTGTCCCAAATAGACTTGTCTAATATTATTTTGACCTCCAAGAAGAGGACAACCTCTCTACAAAGGACAAAGCACTTCAATTTACAATGTATATAGGGTCCCAAAGTATCCTTTATTCGGAGGTTCCACTGTACATCATTATATACATGTACATGTAGCTGATGTATTGTTCATTATACTGTATTGTTACTATAAACGTATGTTTTCTTTATATTTTGTACTATGTTATGTACATGTATATGTACATATTACCGTAATTCTGGAATATTTTATCTTCAAAAATAGAAAATTGTCCATTTATTATTAATTTTCAGTTATTTAATTTTCATACGAACACTTGCTGTATGAAATTTTTTTTGTAAAAATGAAATTCCAGAATTAGCATACAGTATGTTTATATTACCATAAACGTGGTTTATTTAACAGTGTTTTTAATTTAACTTTTCAAGAAAAACGTTAAATTAAAAACATGTAAAAGTTTTGAAACACGTGTATAATGTATTGCGGAGGCTCTATTTCCGTCAAATTAAGAACGTGTAAAATTTTAAAAAATAAATTTTTAACTCATTAAAAATAACCACGTATACGGTATTGTACATGTACTTATATTAGTGTACATGTATATTATTTTTATTGTATGTACATGTATATGTGTACTCTGTACTCTTCATACTATACTACATACACGTATACTACTGTACTGTTTATAAGATGGTACAATATTTGTGGGTTCTTGTTTGTACTAGGTATGTGAAGTCCTGTGTCAGTATTGCATTGATCCTAAACTAAGAGACCAATGGAACAAGAGTGCGCAGGACTATTGCCGGGCCAAGAGTGACAAGCGGTTGCCGTACCTGAAGAAAGCAGCAAAAACGTTTGAAGAAATGAACAGACGAAAGAGCACCACGATTCTCACTGATGCACCGCCGCAGGAGGGCAGTGAAACAGGTAAAAAGAAGAAGAAGAAGAAGAAGCGTAACAAGAAAGAGAAGAAAGATGCTGATCCAGAGGAAGATGGTGACAGCAACGACGAGAAGGAAGATCAACCCATCAAATCAAGCCCCGCCCCCCTCATTAAACCAGCCGAACTAGTTTACGATATTAACTCTTTCCTATTGAAAATCATGTCGTTTGGAGACGAATATTTTGCGAATGCTCATCCATCTGCAAATTCGAGTATCGTTGATCCTTCAACTGCTCTCGAGGAGAAAAAAGCAGAGACACTGCACTCATGGGTGAGCGGCGATGCAGAGTATGAGGACTTTATGAAATACTACAGGTATTGTCGCCCCGATCCTGATATAAGTAACATGGTATGGGAGGTTGAATGCAGTGACGCCGTTATGAAGTTCTTGAAGGATGTGACGTGTCCCTACGAAATCAAAGCAGCCGTTGTAGAGACCATTGCCACCATAGCCAGTGGGAAATGGCATCCATGTTTGTGCTATCGAATCGATTCAACCATCAAAGAAGCCAGCATTTTTTTGCTCTTTGAAGCTTACCTGTCCAGCAGTGTTCAAGTACTCTGGGATATTACTATACAGTTCTCCCCGAAGCGTACACCAAAAGACATCCCCAGACGCCGTACCACTTTATCACAGCACGTGTACTCTGAGACCATTCGAGTGTGGGACATTGTATGTCATCGCTCCAATAAGGACACTATCTATGAGAATATATTCAAGTCTCAACTCCGTGGGTTAAAAGCCAATATCGACTTCACTCTAGTCCCCCAGGTCGAGTACACCCCCCAAACTATTACCGACGAAGAGGGAAACACTGTCAACATACCCGAGCAGTTCTTCTTCAGAGATTCCTTTGATTTTAGGCTAATGAAACCACCCTACCCACAACCAAAGAAGTACATCCCAGCTGCCAGCATTAAAGAAGATGAATTCACAATATACGTGTTTTATAGTTTCACAACCGAAGTGGCCATGTCTATCTTAAAGAATACCAATCCACGAAGGGACTTCCCCATAAAGGAATGGCCCAAGGAGCATGACCTTATCAATATGCCTCATGATAGGGAGACCATTCTATTAGTTGGTCGCAGTGGTACAGGAAAGACCACCTGTTGCTTGTACCGTCTCTGGTATCAGTTCTCTGACTATTGGAAGAAGGCTGGTACAATTGGGGCTTGCCAACCAACCAGACCATTACTACTAAAGAAACCATCACGTCCAAATGAAGCAGCACTTGCAGATGTACAATCAAAAGCCACACCCACTGCCACACCCCCTGCTACATCCAGTGCTGATGGTGATAAACTGGAGCATTTACACCAGGTCTTTGTTACCAAGAATTATGTCTTGTGTTCTCAAATGAAGAAGAGGTTCTATGACATGGCAGTCTCTAATGATAACTTCGCTAAGCACATGGAATACGAGAATCAAGCTCTGCCAACGAATCTAAATTCAGTCCATAATCTGGCTTTTCCACTTTTTCTCACTTCCAGACAATTTTTATTGATGCTGGACGCTTCCTTGGACTCTGGAAAGTCGTTCTTCCCTCGAAGTAAGGACGGAGTGTTGACCATTAAGATTTCAAGCTCAGACTACGATCAGGATAATCCAGACGACGCCTTGCTTGAGATGGATGGTAGCGATGATGAGGATTTAGTATTCGAGGAAGGGGATAATGACGGTCCCGTTCCTGTGTTACAGTCTGGTTCCAAATCCATGCCTACGTGGCAGGAGGTCACTGCCTTGTATTTTATAAACCAGATTTGGCCTAAGATTTCTTCCGGTTTGAGCTGTAGCAACATGGATCCCTTGCTAGTGTGGATGGAAATCAAATCATTCATCAAGGGCTCAGCTCAAGCCATTGAGACTGCCCAAGGTTACCTCAGTGAATCTGAGTACTTACAACTGGGAAAGAAAATGGCTACTAACTTCGTGGGCAATCGTGAGGAAATTTACAAGATTTTCCTACGATACGAGAATTATCTCCAAAAGAAGCGAAGTCTAAACCTGTTTGATGATTGTCAGCTGGTCCACAATGTGTTTCAGAGGCTGAATAAGCTAGAGAAAGACCCTTCATGGAGTATACACAGCTTCTACATCGATGAAGTCCAGGACTTCACTCAAGCTGAACTGTCTGTATTTATAATGTGCTGTAATGACCCAAATGACCTTTTCCTCACTGGTGATACTGCACAAAGCATCATGAGAGGTGTTGCTTTTCGTTTCAGTGATTTGCGATCGTTATTCCACTATGCCAATGATAGATCCTTCCAATCTCAGGCTCCTATAAGAATCCAGGTTCCCGCTATTCAAAACCTCACCATCAATTTCCGTTCGCATTCCGGAATCCTGAAACTTGCCTCAAGCGTCATTGACTTGATGAAAAGGTTTTTTCCAACCTCATTCGACACTTTACCCGACGACAACGGACTCTTTGCAGGTCCCACACCCACTTTCCTCCAGTCTTGCCAGATCAGTGATTTAGCGCTCTTGCTAAAAACTAATAAACGAACTTCGTCATCGATTGAGTTTGGTGCTCATCAAGTAATCATTGTGCAAAACGATGAAGCCAAGAATAACCTTCCCGATGTACTGAAGACCGGTATTGTCCTGACAGTGTTTGAATCTAAAGGACTGGAGTTTGATGATGTTCTACTCTACAACTTCTTCTCAGACTCCACAGTAAGTCAGAATAAAATTAATATGCCTTTATAGTGGGTTTAATCAATGAGAATTGTATTTTTTTTGTTGCATTGAAATTTGCTTTAATTTTTTATGTGCATTGTACATCCTCGAGTGTAACGACCATACAGTATGTAATTTTTTTGAATTTAATCTTGCACCTTTTTTTGTGTATATAAATCTACATAAAACAAAAGTTACAAAACTTATCATAATACAAATGAATGCCTGTACAGTATTTATTAATAGGTGGTAGATTAAGTACATGTAAGTGCTTTATGTACTGAATTCCATATTTTCATAGGTTGATAAAGATTGGAGGGTTGTCACAGCATATGCTGAACAATTCAAATATCCCGACTCCCCAATCACATTAGAAAACAAGCCACGCCCACTAGAGTTCAACGAAAAAGAACACAAATCTCTTAACGCTGAGTTTAAGTATCTTTACACAGCCATTACCCGAGCCAAGTGTAACCTGTGGATATACGATTCGGACGAAAACCGACGATTGCCAATACTGGACTACTGGATTCGAAAAGACTTAGTGAAGGTGATTAGAATGGGGGAGAAAGAAGATGAAGATAAAGTTTTGTTCACGGCTACTTCAACTCCAGAGCAATGGAAGGAGCAGGGTGATTATTTTAAACGGAAAGGGCTCTGGGAACCAGCAGTGAAGTGTTATCACAAGGCCGATTGTATGCACTTGGAGAAAGAGGCTGAAGCGTACATGTTTGCCCAGATGGCAAAATCAGCAAAGAATACTCACGAGACCTGCAGACTGTTTGAAAAGGCTGCCTGTGCTTTCCTCTATTGTGACCATTTGAACCATAACGTCAAGTTCCTTACCAATGCTGCAAAATGCTTGAGGAACTCAAAGAGACACTCAGAGGCTGCAAAGCTCTTTGAGAAGCTAGGAGAGGTGAGTACACATGTTAAGATTCAAATGCATACATTATATGTACATACATGTGCGTATACATAGTTTTATTTATGCATTTTTATATAATATAAATTATTGTTGCATATATAAGTGAAAGGGAGTACATGCATATGATGTATTGAGTATGCTTACTATAGCTATTTATGTATTCCTTTTATTTTGTGTAGCCTGAACTTGCCAAGAAAAGCTTCATGAAGGCCAAAGACTACAACAACATAGCCCGCTTAAGAGAGATGGAGGGTGATTATTCCGGTGCTGTGAGGGTGTTTGCTCGCTATAATCAAAGACTCCAGGCACTAGAGAGAGCCCAGCTGTACGAGAAACGTGGCCTTAAACTGGAAATAGATGTATCACTATTTCAATTGGCTAACGAATACGCCAAATACTACCAGTCGAGGAGGGATGAAGGCAATCTAAGCAAGGTTCTGGTATTCATTGAAGACTCGTTGGTGAGGGTGGCCCATTTGAAGAACGCTAGACTTTACCATCTGGCGTTGGATGAATATTTGATGTGCAAGAAGGAAAAAGAGGCAGTTGATTTGATTTTGGCTCAGGAGATGTACGAGCATGGGTTTAGCCTAGCAGCAGAGGAAGGAGAGAGAGAAGTGAAGAAAGGAGTGAAACTCGGTCCGTTATTCAAGCTCCATTATGCCACTTCAGAAATTTTTCACTCGAGGAATACCAAAAGCAGCAGCAGTACTGCAAAGGGCACTCGACGACCATCGTCTTTTGATTCAATTTTGGAGTTCTTACTTGATCTGACTAAAGATAATAATGAACTTGTTACTCGGGCAAAGGCTAAGCTACTCTCTGGGATCATTCAAGAGAAGCCAGCACTGTGTCTCGAAGCCATGACATTGTATATCAATGGTCCTTTGCATGATACCATCGGGAGTTTAGAGGCTTTCAATCAGGCTGTCAACCTTGGTAAGACGGACTGCTCGTTGCGGCTTATTGTAGGCCAGTGCTTCCAATCGAAGGAGATCTCTTCCTTGTGTGTCGGTAAATCTGCTAAATCCACTCAGATTATGAAATTGGCCGCTCGATTTTACCATTTCACTCGTTTAGAGGATGTCTATCTGCTACCGAGATCACAGGATATCTGGTTTGGAAATATATTCTCGCTAGCATCCATCAAAGAGAAGCCAACCGATGAGAACGGAATGATAAGACTGAATCAGGAAAAGCTGCGTAAAGCTCTCTCTGCCCGTTACGCTAACTTTGTTAAGGAGTGGGTCGAGAAAACGGCAATCGTGAGACGATTAAAGGAGCGCCTCCAGTCATATCGATTCCACAAGAATCTCAGCGAAGATCGGCCACTCGACATCAATCACGACGGCTTCGTTACTGGTACTACCTGTGAATACATCGAGATGGTTGACCTATCAATGAAGCTAGCCAAGTTTGTGCCAGGGTCCTTCGATAAGCGAACACTAGGTAAACTAGTCCCCAATATATTCTCCCCCATGATCTCTCTATGCATGCCAGTGTCCAAGGCTAATTGTACTATGATTCAGAAGTGTTCTATTGTTCGTGAGAGTTTGGAGAGTGATTTACAGTACTTCCTGGACGATCGCTCGCTGCTGAAACCCAATGTTGACGATCTGTTTGACGCATGGCAGTGTAGCTGTCTCATGAACACTGCAGTTGACATGGAAAAACGATTGGAAGAATTTGCTAGTAAGAAAGGTCCCGGAACGCCAGGTAGTGTTGCAGACCAGGAAAATACCAAGCCATGGCTGTTTATCAACCGCAAGGGTAAATTCTCCTACCATCACTTCTTTTCTTACATTCTCAAGGCTTACAGATTGATTCGAGAGGCGTACCAGGTAATAGGTTCGATAAAGATCATCTTTCATTGTTTCCTTTCCGTGGTGAGCAAGCGACCAACATTACAGAAGAAGCTGTCCATCCATAACCTCATCAACGTAGTGAATATCTGTATAACGGGTCTGGTGGCCCTACTGGTAATCGATGACCCCGATCTGGATCTGATGCTGCCTTACTACTACAGGAACCAATGTCAGTTGTTCGATGACTTGAATATTCAAGATAGCAAGCAGTTTTGGTTGCTCACAGCCTGTGTTAGACAAATATACAACCTCCATGACAGCCGTCTGGCGAGACTCGCGATGGAGTCGTGCGATCTGTTGTCGAAGCTACTTTCGTTCCTGTTGGGTGACTACAGTGAGCAGTACAACGTTCTGGACATGGCGGTGAACGGGAGTGAGGAGATGATGTTAATGCATGTCATGGTGTCTGTGTTGGTGTTAGTAGTGAATGTAAGGCTACTGGGAGACGAAAATGCCCGCTACATTTCAGATTGCATGAAGAAAATTATAGTCACGGTTAAAGTTGGAACCAAATTAGATGGTATGTAAAGCATGAATCTTTAGCAGTCACATATTTGGCATACGTTTATGTTCGTTAAGCTTGGTTCTGAATTCTACCATACTGTTCTTATGACTTGTAAATTGAATATGTACATGTAATGCAAGATTTGAACTTTTTTTCGTTTAGTGTTTATGTACATCAACTTGCACATGTACATGGTGATGTCCATCTGAACCAGACTTTACTACATGCATGGCTGTGCAATATGTTCATATATATTTACTGCATTGAATTTTTCATATCACATCTACGGTATTGTCTATCTGTACTATGTACTAGTCATACAGTATAATATGTTGTGCATAATAGAGTACATGTGTACATGTATTTGTAGGCTTGTTTATTGTTCAATGTACTTCACTGTGTGTCTATTTATGTTTAGGTCCACTTTCTTCGGTATTGATGGACATTCACAGTCAGCTAGCCCAGGTCACGTCGGTATATGATGTTTTATTACTTATCCAGGTACTGCTGTCCAAGTATAAATATCAACCCGTCATGGCTCGACTACACAAGGCCAAGTCAGGGACTATGGAGTTCAAAGAAGTGTCCCTTTCCAGTGAACTACGTAACATTCAAGTTGTTGCCAATAGTAAGAAGCCCGTCTCTACCAAACCCATGCCTTCAAAGTCATCATCGACAACCAAAGTAGATAAATTGTCCGAGACCACACCTGTAAAATCCACCGACTCTGGAAAGAAGGATGAGACTGCATTGGCTAATAGTGACACTCAAGCTACTACCACTGGTACGACCAGTGGTGCGACTAATACGACTGATGGTTCAACTGGTACAACTGGTGGTGCAACTGGTACGACTGCTGGTGGTTCAACTGGTACAACCGGTGGTGCAACTGGTACAACTGCTGGTGGTACAACTGGTGGTGCCACTAATACAACCAGTAGTGTAACTGGTACGACTGGTAGCGCATCTGGTACGACTGGTGCTGAACAGCAAGCACAATCGGTTAGGAACATAGTAACATGTATAATTCTGATGCCACATTGTACATGTATATGTGAAATGTTATCATATTTTATTGTCTTATCTTGTTTCTTGTATATTTCCCTTCTACTCCCCTCCCTCCCTCCCTCCCTCTCTCTCTCTCTCTTCTTTCCTTTTCCCAATAGCAACCCCAGACTACCACTGCTACTGGCACTAACTCCGACGCTGTTCTTCAAGCCCTTCAACAGCAACTCATGTTCATACTACAACAGAAGCAGCAACTGGAACAGTATCGTGTTCTGCTGAGTCAGCAATTGTTGTCGCTCCAGCATTCGCCTCTCGAAGACCTTGTACTCTACCAGCAACAGTTGCTACAGCTACGCCAGCAGGAATACCAGGCCAACGAAGCCTCCAAGCAGTTAGAGTTGCAACACCAACAGATCAACTTCAAGATGTTGCAACACTACAATTCTCAAAAGATGTTTAAGCTCCCACAGCAATCTGTTCCAGCAGGTACCACGCCCACTATTCCAGCAGGTACCACGCCCACCACCAGCTTACCAATCACTCCAGCTACTACACCCACAAATGGTTTTACGAACAATCAAGCTCCACCCACAAATGGTTTTCCAAACACTCAAGCTCCGCCCACAAGTGCTTTACCAATCACTCAAGCTCCGTCTATAAACAGTTTCCAAACTACCCAACCTCTGCCCATGGCTAATCATCAAGCTCCACCCACTAACATTTCGTTACCCCAAACTCCGCCCACACAAACTCCGCCCACTATTGTGGTACAGCCCACGAGCTCAAGCTTGTCAGTGGATACGATGATCTCCAGAGAGAGCAGCATTGAGGGTATGAAACACTCTCCAAGGTCGGAAGTATTCTTCGATTCTAAATCTCCAAGTCCAATTGGTACCAGAGTAATATCAGATAATAGCAACAGCTCTAAAAACAGACTAGATAGCATTGTTTCTTCGTTCAGTGGGCGACGAAACCCAAGAGGAGGTACGATTGACGACGGTATCATGGACGAGGAGATGATGGACTTATTGAAGCAATCCTCACAGTCTGACTTCTTTACTGGGATTAAACCAGTTGCCACGCCTTCTGTTATCGGAGGAGACGACAACGAACTGGTCGACCAGTATTACTGCCAGGTATGCGGTGTCTCATTCAAATCCGAGGGATCAGAGACCAACCTCGAGGAGACCAACGCAAGCTTGGCATCGGTATTGTTCCATAATACCAACTTTGAAACATACGATGATCACATCAAGAGTGAAACCCACCAGGAGAACTACTTCGCACATTCTCAGTTCATGCTCTTTAAGGAGCAGAGCTACAGTGAGCCAAGGAAACAGTTAGACCATCTGCTTGACAACACGGGATGTATCAACTCAGCCAACATAGAGCAGTTTGTATTTTCCATTCGGTCCCAGCTACGTAATTTTGATGAGGAAATCGAAGAATACAAGGACAGCTATAAATGGCGTAATGCTCATAGTTTGATGGTTGCTTTCGTCGAAAAAATGATGTCTCTTACTCGTCAGTTGGTGAAGATGCGAACGACTGATTCAGTGCAAGTGCCTGTCATGCCGAGTGCTTCCCCAAGGAGTCTAGCTGACTTGGTGTTTGTTGACGATGATGAAGATGATTTTGAACTGGAAATGGTATCTGAACCGACAATCCGTCATGGAGCTGGAGGGCGTGGTGGCGACACAAAAAGGAGAAAGCAGAGGAAGTGACTGAGCTAAAAGTATTTAACCATTTTTATTTAACTCTACATCATTTAGAACATTGCTAACTCCCCATATAGTTTGTTGTTAAGTTAAAGTAATCGATCAATATTATTATGATCTTGTTAGTATTAAACAAAAAAGTAACCTTTGCTTTGCTTACAGCTCAAATTTTTTTTTAAAAAAAAAAAGAGTATATTCTCACAATTACAAACAATTAAAACAATATGATACAGGACATGTAATACATTATCGTATTATAATATTAAAGCATGGTTTCCATCCTGTGGCTGACTACGGCTGTAGTGTTTAGTTTCTTGATTGATTCTCGTCCATCAATCACCCTCAGTAATTTGATTCTATGAAGCTTCTTGCTCATTCCCAGCTCTGTTAATGTGGAGTCGTCTAGTTCTAGGAGTAAGGAACCTGTGATTATCTCTTTCTCAAATGCAGTCTTATACTCTGCTAATCCCAATTGATGCAGAAGTCCAATCACCTATAGGACAATGTAATACCATGCAATGATCACTATGATTATTTTACAATTGATACCTGACCCCCCCCCTCCCCTGCATAATGTAAGTTATATTATGTATATACAATCAGGAGTCTATAATGCCTATGTGCATGGACTCTAATACATAATGAAACCTTCTGATCTTATTAGTCTACCTGTTTCACTGAATATCGACTTAGAATATTTTTGTTCTCCTCTGCTGTTCGATTTCGTTGTCTAACTGAAGGTGAATCATTGTTCCGTTGTCCATAGCTGGGTGACCTATCCACTGCTGATGGCTTGTGTACTAGTTTACGTGTTGGCTGATCTATAGTATATGTATAGTACAGTAAATTTATACTTCACTACATTACACATGCATTAATAAACTGTAACTATACCTTGATGAAGTGTGAGGGGTGAATCCGTCCTCCCGTGGGCGGTGAGGTCCTTTCTTGAAAGGGTCGGAGTCCACTGTTGAGTTTCCCCATCCATATCAACATAATCTCCATCATCACTGCCTGTTTTGAATAAGGGAGGTCTTTCATCGAACGATAGGTTAGTCATATCGTCTGATGAGTGACCCAGTGTCTTTGGAGACCAAACCCCACTGAGCAGCTTTCCATAGTTCACTGAACTGGTTTTCCTAACTGGTTTGGCCGAGTGAGAGCGCTGTATGTCTGATTCAATTTTGGCTAAAATAAGCGTAAAATAAGCGCAAAATACAATAATATTGCTTTACAGATCTGATTCATAAAAATCAACTAACTCAATAACGTCTTTGATTTCTGGAGTTGAATTTTGTAAGCTGTATTAACAAAAATATTCTTCTTTGATAATAATATATGCAACCTTGATAGTACTATGTATGTATGAATGCACCAAATGTATTCTATAGACCTATATAGACAATATGGTGACTTACAGCTTGTTGTATTTGGAGCACTATCATGGTCTTCGTGTTTCATCAGAAAATCGGGAAACTCGGTTGAATACGATGGCTCAGGTAGCTGTGTTTCCACACCAAACTCAATTCCCTCTTTGATTGTGTGCATGAACAATGACTGGACCTTGTCAGATGGATTCACGATGATTCTGTCCATCTTTGATGAGCTATATTGTCTGGATATCTCGTCTGCTTTAACTCTTAGTTTCTGCATCTCGAGGTTTGTGAGCTTAATTATTTCAAATTCAACTGGTGAATCGAGGTAGACTTCGAATAGCTTCATCTCTGACAATAGTACAGAGCTAGATTGATTCCGTTGACCCAGACCCGCCCCACCTGCTGATGCTGACTCAGCATACCTAAGTGATGCTACGACAGATTTTTTTGTAACAAAATTAGTCACAGTGTGGATTGTGTCATTGAGTACAGGGTTACCCGATTTAACGAGTATTCTAGCAGGCAATTGAACAGAGCAGTCATGAAGACACAATGGAGACACACCCACAACTGCTGCTTTGGTAGTGAAAGTAGCTTTCATGGTTTGCCTCAATATTCGCAACCTGTATGAACAACTCTCGTAGCATTTCAAAACGGTTTCACCATCTCGTTTTTCTAGTTTCTCAACAATTAAAACGTCGCCCATTTCCACAGAAAACGAGTAGTCGTTCTCGTAGAAGCCTTGTTCTGCATATACGACTTTGGGCAGAGGATTCGCCGACATTAGCTGTTTCACACCGTTAAACGTCCTTCCTTCTAGACACTTTTCCAAGTTTTGATCAAAATTGTCAATGACACAGCATTCGATATCACAGTTTAACGGTATCAGTCGTGGTACGCCCTCTCGACTAGAGACAGCCACAAGCATTCTGGTGTGCTTAGCGAAGTAAACGTCTACATCTTGGTAGGCACAGTCCTGGGTCAAACCTCTACAGCTTGAGCTATATATGCTGACTCTTAATGGGAAGGTGGATCTCTTTAGCGTTTGCAGGTCATATTTCGTTTCTGGAGTGATGTATCTTTCTTTGCTGTAATAAATATCGTCGATTTTGCTGTTTACAGCGCCCATGTTTTCCACTATTCTCGAGCCCCACCCACAAAAAGGCGTGGCTCATCATGTTTTTCAAAATTATTATAATGATCAAAGGCTTTTTTTTCAATGAATATTTAACTTAAATGAATATTTAACTAAGTATAGCAACAGACAGTAAAAATACATTATACTTAATGTAGTTTCATATATATTCAAGGTGAAGATAGACGAGCAAGCCTTTCAGTGCATGGTGGAAGCACACTGATAGGATTGGTCATATTCATATAAAGGCAGGCAATCCTTATGATCCGCTCCTTGCAAGCATTGCTACCAACTACTGGGCAGGCTTCTGTATATAATAATAAAGAAGCATTACCAGTAATGAGTAAATATAGTATAATGATGTCTTGAATTGTGAACATACATTATAAGTACATGAATCAGTAGACGCTCACGTGCACAATTCATCCACATACATAGACTATGTATACTGCATTATAATACTACTATAATACATGCCTTCTCCAGCTTCACGGATTACACCATCAATCTGATATATAAATAGCCCGGGCACGCCAACATTACTCTTCTCTTCGATATTGATGATATCCTCGGTCAGCGATCCATTGATTGCTCTGAAGTTTTGTAAATCACCGGCATCGAAACCTGCTTGCGCTGGAATAGTTTCGTTGCTGAATGTGAAGCCTTCTATCATTCCAGTAATTAGGCCGCGGTGTAGATCACCAGTAGTCCAGTTGATTCCATCATCAAGATAGAGGAAGATGGAAAACGTATTGGTACCATCAGATGCCACCACACACTGGAATGTGTTAAGCTATATGTTTGTGTACATACAATAGATAACACATGGTACAAGTCATTACACTATACTATAGAATATAGTGCATACTATAATACTTGATCATACCTGATCTGTTCTGTTACTGAAATACCCAACTCTATCCCAAGTCACAACAATCAGCTCTGTTGCAATAAAATCCGGAAAGTCATTGAAGTTAGTGGCAACCAAACTCTTAACTTTATTAATGGCATCATTATCATTGGTAGTCCGACGTGCCCAGATTTCCCCAGCTCTCCTGGTATCAACATCAGCCCAGTAGGGAGCCACTATGGGAACATTGGACGACTCTCGTGGAAATGGCTCAGGTTTGAAAGCGTCACGACCATCTGGACTTAGTGCCAGACTACCAAATGAAAGCATCCCATTACTGTTAACCTATACAATATGCAAGCCATTACGGAATACATAATATAGCGACTGATAGATGTATAATATAACTATTGTCACACTATCGAAAGTGTGTATGCGTGAATATGTGGTATAGTCATACACGAGTACTAGGGCATGCACATATATATTATACCGTATTGTATTTGCGGCAACAAGCCATGTATGGCCAGTACTAGCTGATAAGCAGACTTACAAATATTTTATCATATACTCCTGTGTAGAAACGAAAGGCCACTGTCAAGTTAAATTCAAGATTGGTATCATCTGCTTGGGGGAGTACAGTATCACCTGTTCCCACACCAAAGTTGAAAAAGTCACTCATAGGAACTGCATGGGTATTTGAGATGAAGCAATTACAGAGCAAATAAGCAATAAAATAGCCAACACACTGTAGCCGCTTACTGCCTGCAACGTCCTTCAAGTGTACTAGCATGATTGATGATGCCGCGGCTATATGATTACTGTAAGATGAAAATTGATAGCTGTTTATATGGAATTGATGATTATGTCCGATGGCATCCACATGCTACTCATCAATACTTGCATTTTGCATGATGTTCATAAGTGTACATAGTAAGCAAGTGTACAGACAGGAAAATGAAAGCCATTGAAAGGGTGAGGCCCACTGTGCATGTTCATTTACTGGTATTAGTACAAGATAAGTTATGACAACCAGGAAAATGCAACCTGCTAGCTATATCCCATTAAAGGATGTATTGACATGAGATTAAATACACATGAAGACCAATATTACGTTCTGACTAAGCTCAATAATAGTATAATGTTGATTATGTGTTCTATCTATAAAAGCGCACATATACATAAAATCATTTATAGGTCAATTAAAACGTCAGCTGTCAAAAAAAAACATGGCCACCACTGTCAGTAACTGCCCATGTGTACTTTGCCACTATTCATAATATTTTTTATAATAAAATTATTATGCATAGTTATCACGTGTATAAACTGATTTAATTATTTGGGTGTTTATATCATATATCATTCCAATCATAATGTATTCTACATTGTATTATAATTATCGTGAATTTATTTGAGTATGATATCTCTCATGCTAATTACTGGTAAAAACATGAAATGTTTGGTATAGTTTAACATAATACAGTACATACCCTCTTAGTATTAATGTATCTATACTTGCCAGTATTAATGCATGTATATCTAGTACCCTCTATAGTATTAACTTATACCTTCCCTTTTATTAGTATTAATGTATATCTACTCTCTATAGTATTAACATGCCTATACTCTATGGTATTAATATACTTATGTACCCTCTAGTATTAACATATACTTTTGTATTAATGTACCTATATATTACCCTCTATTACTCTTTAGTATTAGTATACCTCAGTATACCCTCTAGTACATATCCTTTTATAGTAATGTACCTACCCTCTAGTATTTACGTACCTATACCCTTTATAGTATACCCTCTAGTATTAATGTATAACTATAGTATTAACATATACCTACCCTTTAGTGTTAATGTACCTATGTATTAATATTAATGTACCTATCATTTAGTATTAACATAGTCTATACCTATACCCTACCCTCATAATAATAATATAATCAGCATTAATTGTATTCATAACTAAAAATGGGTGTGAAGTCAATTAACAAAAGAAATTACATTTTAAATAATTACATTTCGATCAGATACACTGTTGGGTTTTCATGTGAGTAAGCTAACCAAGTTACCGGCATGAAAAACAGTGCCGGAAAGGAACTCATAATTAAGAAAACTATAAAATTGATCATGCATGCCGCAATTATAGCGGACGATTACATGCATTATGCTGTTCCGATGTGCCTATATAGTATTCTCATATATAGTACACTGAATAGTATAATTGCAAGACAAGTCAGTTCAGTGGACCATCCAGCATTTCATATCTAATCATGCACTTTTTCTTTTAGCTGCATGTATTATATATATCTTTATACTGCATGAATGGCCCAGTGATCAGCTTATATGTAATAATCCACATAGCAATAGAGTGACAAAATAAATGAAAACTGGTTTAATTGGACAATATTGATTTAATAAAAAAAATACACCAAACCAAAACTAGATCTATATATGAACTGATGAAGCTATTATATCAAAATCAACCAATTTTTTGTAAAAAAAAAATGAAAAACAAGGTAGATGACAAGAAAATAAAAAACATAGTAACACTGTTAGTTGGTGATACAATATTATAAGGCATGCAAGTACCAAGTCAGTCTTGATGTTCCAAAGTAACATCAATCTTATCATTTGGAACAAGAGAATTATCTATAGTATCCAGATCTGCATCACGATAAGTTTCTAAACGAATTTGTACTTTCTTGTGTTTGATTTCATCTGCTATTGATTTCATATCTTTTTCTTTTTCGCGTAGAAGGTCTATAAGTTTCTTAATTGCATCCTCAACACCTTTCCTCTCATTCTTCATTTTCTCATACTTTTCAATGCTTTTCCTCAAATCTTCAATAACTTCACTTGCCATTATTCGTGCTGGTACTCAGTAATATTCAAGTATATAGCCGGACTAATATGAATAGTACTTGTTCACAATAGACTTTGTCATGGATTATTGCTGGTGCATGCAAGTTCATTTTATAGTCTCGTCCCATATAACTGTCGGGCCAGCCTAGAAGGAGAGACTTCATGATAAGTACATATAACAAACAAGTCTTACAACATTTAGCATGGTTAATAAGGTTAAATATGTACTATCAGGCTATCTACCAATTATTATGCTAATAAGAATCAATTATACACTCCAATAATAAGGAAATCAGTATACAATCCAGGCTAATGTAAGTAAAGATATTTGATTAACACTAAGACCGTCACAAGGAAACTGGCTAACACATTAAAACAGACAAAATTATCCGGCATTACTGATAAGCATGTTTGCAAAATATACAACCAAGCATGAAGACAGTCAATTTACAGCTGGTTACATAGCTACCATACCAAGGGAAGAATTAAAGAAGGGAGGTGAGGGAGAAATTAAGGTGTCGCCTGACCACCGGGGGAGGGGTAATGATGAGGGATTTAAAACAAATGTGTTAATTCAAAATACTAATACTAAATCTTGTTAATGGTGCATACATGCATGGGAGCTTCAAAATTCTTCTCCTAAGTTATATCATGCACACGCGTATATACATTCATCAGCAGGCTGTTCGGATAAGTGTTTGCGTGCTCGAAGTGCAGAAATGTAGTGATGTTCATTATGATGTTGAGTGGCTTCCCACATATAGTAATACTAATTGATCGCACATAATGACAATTGCAATTGAATTATTAATAAAGGTGAGGTTATTATAGTATTATACATAAACAAAGATATATGCATTGAGCAAAAAAAAAAAGCAGTAATATAAATAACTTGATTACAAGTAAACATAGACAAAAATAGTATGATAGTATATATACAGTCATTATCATTGTCACAATAATCAATCAAGCCTTTCTTTACACGGCTGAGGTATATTTGCACCAGGTGTGTTGGACAGATGTTGGCAAGTAAGCTTTATGATCCTCTCCTTGCAAGCATTGCTCCCAACTACTGGACAGGGCTCTACAAGTGAATCAATTGATTAAAAATTATCATAAGTTGTAACTCTTGGATAACATAATTTATGCATGACCATTAACACGCGCCTATAGCCTGGACTCTAGCTACTATGTATTTCACCAAGGAGTGATGGTCAGTGCTCAGTATAGTTAAGCCTACAGATTATAGTTTATTTACATGTATTTCTATAGTAACCTTCGTTTGCTGCTCTAATGAAACCATTGATCTGGAATATGAACATGCCGGGAACACCAACATTGCTCTTCTCTTCAATATTGATGATGTCATTGGTAAACGATCCTTCAATTACTCTGAAATCATTTTGGTTTCCAGCATCAAAACCAGCCTGTGCTCGAGTCCCTCCAAGTCCATCCGTACCACCATTGGCACCTCCAGTAGTCCAGTTGATTCCGTCATCAAGATAAAGGAATATGACAAACGTATTGGTACCGTCAGATACCACCACACACTGAAATGTGTTAACCTGAGTATTACAATTCAAGATATGGTGATAGATATAGCTAGCTTGCAGGTATAAAGTATTGCCAGATGTATTACTATATACCTTATTTGTTTGCTGGTTGTAATACCCAACTCTATCCCAAGTCACAATGACTACTTCTGCTGCCACAAAGTTTTGAAAGTCTTCAAAATGGGTGGCAATTAAACTCCGAACCTTATTAATAGCACTGGTATCAGTAGTAATATTACGGAAGAAAACATCCCCAATTCCCCTGGTATCAATATCAGCCCAGTATGGAGCTATTACAGGAACAGTGCTAGATCGTGGAAACTGTGTTGGAGTGTAACTCACATCTGTATCCTCACCAAATGCCAATATTCCATTAATATTGACCTGATGTATTAAACATGTGAGTAAATTCAAGCTATGCAGTCCTGGCACATTTTATTACAGTAATCATGCAACGTCATAATAGCACCATATTATTACTCCAGTACTGATTTGATACATACGAAAGCACGTTTAATTTAGTACATAATACAATGCTTGACTTACATCCAGTGCAGTGTATGACTTATCATAGAAAATGAAAGGCACATCAAGGCTTAATGTATGACTTGGCGGATCGTCTGCTCTAGGAAGGGTCTGGTCACCAGCTGATGTTCCAAAATCAAAAAATTCACTTGATGGAACTCCGTTTATTTGCTGCAGCAACAAGCAAAACAATAATCCAGCGGGGACATTGAAGTGATGTGGTGGTGGCAAGAAATTCAACATCATATTATATGGGCAGTCAATAGTTATACAGGTATAGTCTAGCCTGGCACTGCTAATGAGTAGACTCTATTAGTACTGGACGTTTGAAACAACTGATAGTTCATAAAGCGATACAGTACAGATATAGTGCATGCACACAGTCATGTGTTGATTACTGACGAATCAATTTTACATGTCAGCAATGCAGTACAATAGAA
>JAYJLX010087464.1:0-42746 GCA_036873525.1 Chalinula nematifera
AATTTTTTCTATCACTGCCACGCCTACATACGGTATTGTTTTAATTGAACACCTATTTTGGCCAAGGGGGTCTATAGAACTATAGGTCATAACCATCCTTGACTCTCGTTGATTGCCTGGCATCTTTCACTATAGTGGTGAATGAGTGGCAGCTTTAATTATTTTGTGGCTGAGTATCACAAAAATTACAAAATTTATTTATCGCCATGATACATTTTCAGTTGTATGAATGCATGAATACATAGTACATTATACACCCAATGTGTGAACTAAGTATTGTATTCCACATTTATTTATTATTAATATTATAGATAGCTTTATTCAGATGATGAAGACAAAGGCATTTAATCAAGTCATATCTCAACCACCAGAATGGATGCGCTCTAGCATAAGTGTGGACAAGAAATATTATGGAAGATTAATGCTATTGGATACAAAGAAGAACTCTGATCGAAGACAAACAGCATGGCACCGTACTCGAGGCCAACTAGACAGAATACCTGTTGCTGATTCATCTGATAAATTAATCGATATTAACGATATACTTGATGACAGTAAACCAGGTATTGTATTGATTGATGGTCCCCCTGGTATTGGTAAGACAACACTATGTAGGAAAATAAGACAAATGTGGGTAACTGGGGAATTGAAAGTTAAGTTTAAGTTAGCATTGTTGATCAGTTTAAGGCAAAGAGAAGTAGTGAATGCCACAAAATTAGATGAGCTAATGCAAACAGCTTATAAAGATGACACTATCCCAAGTCTTTGTGAGCATTTTCATAAGAATAATGGTAAGGGATTGCTGTTTATTTTTGATGGATGGGATGAATTTCCTGAAGAGAGTAAGCAGTGTTCCTTTGTAAATGAAGTCATAACTAGGAATAGATTGTATTATTGTACTGTTATTGTGACATCACGATCGTATGCCTCAGAGTCTCTCCTTCAACTCTGCCATGATGAGCCTATTGATAGACATGTTCAGATACTGGGATTTTCGGTGGGTGAAGTGCATGGGTTTATTAAAGCAGCATTCAAGGAAAATGAGGCGGAAAGTTTGATCTCAGAACTCGAATTACGTACTGACATTGATTCAATTTGCTGTATACCTGTTGTGTGCTTTATGCTTATATTTGTGTATGGAAAGATGAAGAAATTACCTCATACAATGACAGAGTTATACACTAATTTTGTTCTTCATACTATTAAAACGGAAGTTTCAAAGCAAAGCAATACTGGAAAATATCGGTTTTCATCCAATAACATTAAAGATATTCATAATTTGCCGAGCCCTTTAAATGATTGCTTGGATCAACTATGCTTGTTTTCATATAACATGCTTAAAGCACCGAACCCCACCCTAGTGTTTGATTCATTTGATTCTCAGTCACAATTAACATTAGCTGAAGAAAATACTTTCCTTGGTTTAATGACACCTTTCCAATATTATGATGATGATTGTTATCAATTCATCCATCTAACAATACAGGAATATCTCGCTGCTTTATGGATGTCAAAGCAATCGGATTGTCATGAATTATTCAAAGAATATCTTAACTCACCTCATTTTCACATGGCTTTACGTTTTGTTGCTGGTTTAACTAAACTAGACCATCCTTCGTATGAATCATTCTTTTCTATTCCTGTTAATTTGAAATGTAGGACAATGGCTATCCCTATGTTTGCTCAGCGAATATCATCAGAAACAAAAAGTAATATTAACTGTCTTTATTGTCGAAAGTTTTTTAGTGAAAGTGGTCTTCATATTCCAATTAAATGCTCTGAATATCATCTAGACATGATGAATAATGATCCCTTTGATGGGCTATACGATGAACTGGACCTCCGTCTCATCCACTTTCTTTACGAGTCTCAAAATGTTCATCTTTGTGAAAAATTTGCTTTGTCGATTTCGGATCGTTCCATATGCACCTGTCGATATCAACTTTTTGCTTTTGATTGGTACTGTTTTACATATTTTTTAACTAGATCTAGATCAGTTAGATGGAACCATATTCATATACGTGATGCTCTATTGTTTCCTCTTGATGTACTTTCGGAGAAATTACAAATTTGTAATGACAACCAAGAGCATGAATATATATGCGACTGTCTCACTATAGATACGCAAAAAAGAAATTTGTCAACTGTGCTATTGTTTTTTCAGCTGTTCAAATGCAAAGTAGTAAATGTTAGCTGTTGTGAAGACTCTCTTAATGATTTTTTTAATGGAATGAAAATGATTGTTCAGATGCCAGAAATTGAGGAAATCCACATGATTTTTGATTCTGGCGTTTATCCCATAGTAGCTCCCGACAAACTTCATATTCAAACTTTTTGTTATGAAATGTCTGAGATCATTGCTAAATCTCTAACATTGAAGTCGATTGAAATCAGGTTTAACCTACAATCGCTTTCTTACAGTAATGTTGATGAACTCCCAATATTTATTTTGGAACTTATTCAAGTTTTGCTGAGAAATGTGAAATCCAACAAACATTTACAAGCATTATCTGTTGTTGTACACCTATCTGATGGTTATATTAATAAAATGCAGGAGGAAAATTGTGAAGTACTAATTTATCTAGATTATTGGAATTTTATTGAGCAATTAATAGATTCAAATACAACACTTAAAACAATTCAGCTTATTTTACCACCGATTAGTGAGTTCTTCTACGAATTTCAAAATGTAAATTTTAGAAGTAATAACTTTTCAACAATGAATGTGGGTATACCATACGACTCATACACTGTCTTTCCCATTACAACTATTTCACAATTAATACAATGTTCAAATCTGCGCTATATTTCGTTTGCACATCTCATTGAAGACGAAATCATTGATGTTGTATTGCATATTCCAACTTTTAGGAACCTCCAGATCTTGGATGTAAATATTATTTATGATCCAAACGAAGCTGCATATGGAAAAGTTGAGATATTAAAGCAACTATGTCAAGTGATGGAGCACAATCAGTGTGTTCAAGCATTAAGAGTGACTACCAATACACCAATATGTGGTACCCATGGTCACGAGTGTGGAGTAGCTCTAAAACAGTTATTACAAGCAAATCAAACCCTTGAATGTTTGGAACTATACTTCCCTATTCCAACTAATTGCTTACATTACATACGATCAGGTCTACAGCACAATACAACACTGAAAGAATTAGCAATGGTAGTTTACTTCAGTATTGGAGAAGACTACTTATTGAACAATGAATTTTTTTTCAACAGCAACCTTAAAAGTATGGTAGTGTATTTAGATCCTTCTCAGCTGTGCTCTCAGTTTGAGCCTCGGTTCCCATGGATCCCTTGCGGGGAGATTATTCTAGACCCAATGTCTGCTTATGAAGTAGATCTAGACCAAGTTTTTTTTTCTTTATATTATCATGGAATTATTTCATGTATTTCGTCACTCCTTCATCAAAATGGACAGTTAGAATCATTAACAGTACATTTGTCTCATTGGCAGCACCCTCGTATAGATGAGCTGATTAGAACTAATGAAAGATTGAAGGAAGATGCTCATTTATGTTTACAACCACTTTGGAAGGTACTACGTGACCATCCCAGCCTCAAGTATATCTCCATTAGTGGGGATATTGACTTTATAACTGATGACATCAAGCGAACAGTAGAGGCACAAGGATCTCCTGATCTAGAGATTAAAAATTATCCTAAAATTGTTATTAACTAGTACCTCTTGTTTTTCTACAATAATTTTTTTTTAATTTAATTTATAATAGACTCTAGTCTCTATTGTTAGGTTATGAATATTATTAAAATAGATCTAATTAATTTTATTGACTATTTATGATTGCTAATAATGTTTATTACATGTTATAAAATCAGTTTAATCTGCAAGAAAAAATAGAAAAGAAATACTTCGAAAAATACCCATTGATGACTGTAACTAAGGTAGTTCTATATCGGTCCTGATGATGTTGAATAAGCTGAAATTACATCAGAGTAAGTACATCTAATTTTGAATCATAATAATTATTTCCATGGCCACGTACCATATGCGGTGTTTACTGTGTTGCATGTTATAATATCCATCAGGCAAGAGGTACCAACCGTCTCCTCGTGTTGGCCACGAGTCTGTTGTTATCTGTGACCGGTTGTATATCTGGGGTGGATGGAGCAAGGCTATACCTAAGCAGCACTCCAATCCTGATAAGATATCAGCCCTTTCCCTTGTCGATGTTTTCAGCTTCAGATCCAGTAACTGGGACCAGATACCCACTGGTGGGCTACCCCCACTGGGTGTCGCCTACTACTCGTGTACTCCTGTCAATGAAGACATCTACTATTTCGGAGGTAGGTGTGGTCACGGTGGGTGCCATCACAATACTGTACACAGACTCAGCACTGTGACAATGAAGTGGAGAGATGCCACACCCCCTTTTAACCAATCGGTGGATGGTCCAATGAAGAAGGCCCAATGTGGGATGGTGCACTTTAATTGGAAGAGTGAAGACGTATTGCTGGTGGTGGGAGGGTATGGTCTGTTGCCAGTACGACACCAGCCCCAGGCTACTTATATACCCAAGAGAGGTAACCCTGAATACGGATGGACTAATGAGTGCCATATATTCAATATTAAACAAGGTTGGTATGTATGTACGTAACTATTGGATTTATTTGGTAAACTGTATCAATAAAAATGCAATGGTTTGTTATTCATATTAGTGTTTTTAGTTTATTTTATTCTGATATCCCCAGCACCCTATAGCTGTTAGTGTGTGTGTTACCATAGTCTATTGATGTTATGTTATTGTTGTTCATTTTTGTCATGGATGTCTACTAATTGTTCTTATAAGCATGTATTCCACACCCAATGCCTATAGGATATGGTTATAATAATGTTAGCATGTGTATATCCAATGTATGTTTAGAGGAATTTCTAGTATGTTAATATACCTGCTGAACTGGTTTGTACAGTTACAATACTTTACCACGGTCTATAATATACACCTACTATAGGCACATGGGTCGTTCCCGAAATCACTGGTGAAACCCCGCCCCCTTGTAGCAACTTCACCATGGTTTCATTGGGAGACAACAGAGGTGCCATGTTCGGTGGATTCCAACCCGAGGGACCACGATTATCAGATGTGTATATTGCAGAATTCACCAATAATAACATAGTAAGCCTGTATTCATCCCCTTGTATGTATATCTATTAGTATATAATATTGATGTCATGTGACACACTATATTGTGTTATATTTCACTAATTACCTATATATCTATGATACTTGACCTATTGTAATCTGATATAATCATTCAGTGATAATAATATTGTTTATTATTAATGATATTTTATTTACCATGTTTTACATTTATAGCACTGGAGTAAACTCAAGACTGACATATCGTCTCCCTTGTCTTCAAAACTGAAGGGATCATGTGATCACTCTATGACCTTTATATCGGGTTACCATAGCGACAGACACTCCCCGTGCATACTGGTTCAAGGCGGAGAGAACGATGAGGGTGAAACCCTCTCTGATTGCTGGATAATGGAATTGCAGACAGCAGATTGGAAGCAGGTGTGTGTGAACTGTTTGTATAGTAGTGTTAGCTTGTAATATAGATACCTTTAACACTACACATACTCACGCTGTCATAGTTTTGTTACTGTTTAACCTCTTTTGGGCGAATTCACTGGGAAATGTTGAGCAATTATCGTTAATTGTGATGTGGTGACATGTTTATACTCCATTGAATGGATAAATTCCTTCTACCCAAATACATGTACACATTATGTACACAGCCACCTCCTACTACCCATATATACATACATGCATGTACACAGGATAGCTGTGTACTGTTGGAACAAGGTAGCTGTAAACCATTAATTAATGTATTAATGTGGTATTTGTCAAAGCTGTCATGGTTAATTGAGTTTATATCCTTAGCTACCTGCTGTCATTGATTGTACTCAAACTGAATCCATCCTTAAACTGAATACAAGATTATAACTCTGTAATTAGATATAATTACACTACCGGGCGCTATCCGCTGCTGTACATGTATATAATAGATTTATCAATCTATTTTAGTGACCTCTGTATCAGACATTAAACACAAACATATGGCAATTCTGTACAAGCCTGCAGAACCCGCTGTCTGCTATACATGTATATAATAGGTCGATCATTTTTTCAGCATGGACATGACCTCTGTATTAAATGCAAACATGACAATTTTGTACTAGCCTGTACAATGTGATGGGTCACAGTTCCAATGTATAATGGGTTATGTGTGTGTCATGTGTGGTGTACCCGTATTGTATTTCCCCCCTTGTAGTTGTATGTATTATGGGTAGACAATCTTAAAGTAAACTATTACTGATAACATGATGATAACAATAGTAGCTTAGCCCTTTAGTAGGTGTATTGAATGTCAGTGGTCACTAGAACTGCTGCTGTTTCATCCTCCCCATTATAGGTTGCCCTTCCACCATCTGTTGCCAGTAGGATGTATCACTCAGTATCATCAATAACCCTGGGCCCTTATTCTGTGCTTTTAGTGTTGTTTGGTGGAGTTAGAGACTTGGACGACATGAAGGACTGGCAGGAACAAAACATGGTGGCAAACACGGCAATCATTGAGATTGGTTCGTCATTTTCATTTTTTTTTTATTATTCAATCTGTCTCTCTGATTTTAGCTAGCTCTCTCTCTCTTCTTATTTTAATTATCTTTAACTTTCATGCTCTCCGCCCTCTTGAATCCTTTTTTTTTCTCTGTTTGTTATATTTCCTGTATTTCTATGTTGTATAGTTAAGCGTCCTGGTGATCTAACCTGGTCACCTACTGTACTATATGAGGCATCCTCACCTGTCAAGAACTCCATCGAGGAATACATAAAAAAATTGAATGACAGAATGTTTCAAGCTTGGAAAGATTGGTTGTCATTAACCAACCAGGTAGTAAATAGATATCATATAATTAGATTTATTGATTAGATTTATTCTGGTATGTTGCGTAACTTTCTTCCTAATAGAATATGGTACTACTGCCCGCCAGTGAGGAGACAGAGAGAGCTAACAGAGCGGAGTCAAGGGCGGATTGGGCTGAACAACAAGCTGCCGAGTCAAGGAAGAAAGCAGAGGAAACAGAAACTATCATTACCAATGTTAAAGAAACAGCAAATAAAGTTAGTTTTGTTAGAAGTATAAGAGTAATATACACCTCTAGAGAAACAGAAACCCATAGAACATTTGCTAAGGCATAGAGTGAAAGTGCGAGAAAATATGATACAGGAATCCTATAAAAATATGCCTGCTTAGTTTGTCTTGCCTGATCACGCTTGAAATAATTATAATTTTTGTCATGTTTGACTGAATGGAATTGTAATTGTGTTTATGCATGTATAGCTTTAGATTGTAGCCGAGCTACTACGATCAATTTATACATAATATATTATTGTACAGTAAAGATTTCACAATTGTATAATTAGATTACATAATAATTAGAGTATATATGGTATATCTTTGATATAACTGATTCTGTTTATAATATATTCATTGATACAGGAGTGCAGGGAGTCTGTTACTTTATACACTGACCTTAACGAAGCACGTAAACGAGCTCTAACTGCTGAAAAGGATCTACAGCGAGTCAACGAATGTCTCCTCATAGCGAATACCAAAGTGGTGTCGCTGGAGGACCAGCTCAATGTAGCTAATATCAGAATAAGCGAATTACTACAAGAAGGAGACGATGAAGACAATCAAGAGAGCAGCAGATTGAGTGACCTTAAATCGTCGTCAGTGACCTCTACTGATTCTGGGTGTGGCAGTGTGGTTACCATGGAAACATCACCGCATTGGGTTGTCACGGTGGATGAACTATCAGAGGAGGTGGATACCACTAGCCAGCCCATGCTGGTCTCGTCATCTGGTAAATATTACGCAAGCGAGCTCCACGGAACGCCTGTTAATGTCAAGGTCCTAAAGAGAAACACAACTGCACTTCAAGGGGATTTTATGAAAACGGCCAATCTAATAAGCCAGCTTCATCATCCCAACCTATTACTATTCATCGGTGCAATGATTGGGGAAACCCCTGCAATTATATACGAGTTATTACCCTCTAAACCGTTGAATGTTCTGTTGGAAGAGGCTCCTCTATCTCGTACCAACATGGTTAGAATCGGTCTGGACATCAGCAAGGCTGCGACGTATCTTCATCATCAGACTCCACCCATTGTTCACGGGTGCATTAGTAGCAAAGTAATATTCATAGAATCCCATACCACAACTGGTTTAAAGGCCAAATTAGCAGACACATTCCTGTACCCTCAATATTCCGTTCCCGTACCAGCATACACTTCTCCCGATTCAATCGTTTCTCCGAAAATGGACGTATATGCGTTTGGTATACTAATAATCGAGATGTACTGCCGTAAAGCATTGGTCAGTTCTCAGAGTGATAGAGAGAAACAAGTTCAGCACATTAACTGGCCAGAAATGGTCTCCATTGTAAAAAACTGTCTTCATTTGGAGCCCAACAACAGATATACCATGATAACGATATTCACGATGCTCAAACAGCTGCTGTCCTCCAACTAAATTACTACTACTAATATACTGTACCACCAAGAATTATAGCAAATTGTAACATTCTTTTATAATGCATGCATTAATATTATATACCTGTAGCCAGCTCCCCATACATACTTGCAGTATCTTTTGTATCTTTTTTAAATTTATTTATAATTCAATATAATAATTATGATCACCAAAATTAAAGTTTTAGTTAACTGACATTATTAAAACACATTATTATTATTATTTTACATACAGTTGATCTTATTGGTGTGCATTAGTTGATGTGTATAGTTCTTTGATGTATAGTTTTTCATTGTTCGATAATTGTTGGTGTTTATTAAGCAAGTCAAATGGAGTCAGTCCTCGTTTATTCATCTGCTCCATGTTAGCACTGGGATTCGGTAGAAATCCGTGGAGTGTCTTGATTATATCAACTCTACAACCTTCACATGCCTGTATATATATGAATATAAGTATATATACCATATAGTACACAATTAGTCAAGTATGGGACTCGTTGATAAAGTGGGTATAGGGTTATAGGCTTATAGGCCACGCCTGACTAATGCATAATCATGAAGCTTAGTCTGGTGTAACCGCCCACTTTTACTTACCAGAAAGTGGTCTGGGGACACATATATTCCAAATTGGTTCTGCTGGAATGTTAATTATACGGCAACAAGTATATGCTGGATCACGTGCCTGTTGAAATAATTAACATTCCACTAGAACCGCTTTGGAATACGTGTGTGTGTTTTCAGAACACTTTCTGGGTAAGTAAAAGTGGGTGGTTACGCCAGACTAAATCAAGCCCACACAGTTCAGTATGCATGATATACCTACCTTGTGTAATGATGTCATTCCATCGTGATCAGTCAACTCTGGGGCTCCCCCACTTTTCAACAATAACAATACAATATCTTTATGACCACTATAGCACGCTCTGTGTAATGGAGTAACACCACCTATTAATGTACACACACATACATACATACATACACATGCATAGCACAACTATTAATATAATGTAACAATATACTATTAATGTAGTATATACATATATGGACTGTACGTGTCACCACTAGCTGTCATGTACACTTCAGCTAAGTGTTAAAATATGATTACGACGTATTTAAGAGGGGTTCCACTGTACACTATTAATACATACATGCATGCAAATTGGGCAGGTACTTGAGACTTATGCTACAGTTAATATTGCAGGACAGTGCCTGGCAGCAGGAGCTAGGTGGGACACATGCATACATAAAATTATATACATACTAGTACATATACTACATACATACGTATTAGTATATATAGCTAGAGATATGCATACTATAGTCTATGTATGTACGGACCTGATGTGGTTTGAACATTGACCGTTGCACCAGCAAGAATCAAAGCACTGCAAACCGATAAATGACCATTTCTAGCGGCATAATGCTATAACAATGATAAGTGGATGTTATAGTAATAATACGCTCGCTACCATCTTGCCGTACCAATGCTGTGTAACCAGAGGAATCTCTCTCGTTAGCTACTAGTAATGGATTACGCTTTAATAGGGACTTGACTCTATCAATGTCACCATCTACAGCTGCTGACCAAATACCTCTGGAAAAGCTGAGCTCCTGTATTAAATAAAATTGATAATATCATTTATGAAGACAATCTTGAACACAGATTTCAAATGAGGGGTTGGGAGGGGTTTGCGGGGGTTTGTGTGAATTACTTCAATTGTTTGTGTGGTACTGTCAGATGGATGCGAAGAACAGCAGCAACTGTCGGTCGAGTGGGTCGACATCAGTCACTGAAATTCGGCTGTATTCCAGAACTTTGTTCTTCCTTATAAATAGCAGAAATTGTATTAGATCTTGATGTGTTGCTGATACAAGTACAAATGGGCTGTCCTTATTTGCTGAATCGACAGATAACACGGTTAACAATGTCCGTACAACTTCAGGATATCACCGTAAACTCGTCCGTGTATTTCAATACCACAACAAAGTAAAAGTTTCCGCGGTATGAACCTGTGAAGATGATGAGGAGCGAACATGACTTAACTGGAAATGATGTTCGAATAGCTTAGAATACCTCGACCCAAACCAATCCCATTCAATATATCGGATAATATAAGTAGACTAACTCACACTCTATACTCCACACAGTCTCTATACAGTAGCTATCCCGAGCTATCCATAGTGGAACATGGTGTACCCGTCTCCAATCAGCCATGGCCCCGTCGCCGTCGTAACACTCTTCATGCTGTTATGTTGTCCTGCTTATGCTGTTTTTGATATGTTTGTCCCAGTGGAGGAATACCAGAGACTATCAGGTTATTTGGGGGGCCATTAATAGTGATAATTTATCTATGCAAGGATCTACTTTAGATTGGCCAGGGATTGTCATAAACATAAGACTAGTCATAATTCTTATAGTATATATACATACATTGTGAATCAGTATCAATAGTCAGTGTATCAGTTGTAGCTGCTCACATGATTGCGTATATGGTAATATATAATACACACACCCATCACTGTACCTTTATCTCATAGTTATACCATACTATTGATATGAGATCATGTCTAACTGGACATAGCCATTCAAATCAACCACCTACGCATTTAATTTGCAGGAAAAAAAAGCAATAGAAAGGAGTAGGTGTATAGAGTGATCTCATTGGTACAGTGGTAGTGGTTGGTAGACCGTATGGTATAATGATATGGATTGTATGGTACAGTGGTATAGACCGTATGGTACAATGGTATAGTGGTATGGACCATATGGTACAGTGGTAGTGGTAGACCGTATGGTATAATGATATAGATTGTATGGTACAGTGGTATAGACTGTATGGTACAATGGTATGGTATAGTGGTATGAACCATATGGTACAGTGGTATGGTGCAGTAGTATGGTACTATAGTGAAGAGTGAGTGTGGTTATATGTTTTAGGGTTACTCTATTGTATATGTCAAAACAAGATGTCTTAGGAGGTCCTTGTCGGTCCTTTATACATCAGGATCATGATAATTAATAAACAAGATGTCTGAGGTGTTGTTAACATGATTGGTTTACCTCTGCCAGAGAGAGAGAGGACACATGTTGTATTATAATCCTGTTTGGATACCTTAAAAAGGGTGTTTCAGGAGCCCAACAAACCCTTTGATGTTTGGCCTTTCCCAGCTCCCCAAAATATCTGTTATCTTTGTTATGACTTATTTTCTCCCCTCCCCGTTCCCTTTCCACTTCAAAGGGATATCCATTGTGTACATGTACACACTCTGGACTGGAGTCACTGGGCTGAATGTGTTTGGTTCATGAGCGATTATGTTTATAGTTTGTGTGTGTAGTTTATGTGTGTGTGTACTGTATTGTTATTACTTGTTAGTGCTTATTGTTGTAAGTTGACGCTAAATAGGTTACATATTGTGCTGACAATGCAAAAAATTGCCTGTATCGATCTTGAGTAAAAGTCGATCTCCTTTCCCTATCTTATCTATCTATCACACCATCGTGATGAGTCATTATAGTGGTTGTTGTTTGTTCTTCACATAGTTAGTGCCAAAGCCTTAGGTGATTCAAAGTTGTATATGCACTTGTTTGTGCTCCTGATTCTGACATACTTGCAAAGTTAGGCTTTCATAACATATCACTTGTACCCGTGATCAATATTGCTTATAAACCTGTAATCAGTATCACTTGTACTTGTGATCAGTAAATACTTAATTTACTTATACCAGTAATCATCATTACTTGTACCTGTGATCAGTATTACTTGTACCTGTGATCAATAAATACTTATACCTGTAATCATCATTACTTGTACCTGTGATCAGTATTACTTGTACCAGTAATCATCATTACTTGTACCTGTGATCAATAAATACTTATACCTGTAATCATCATTACTTGTACCTGCGATCAGTTGTGCGCTCATGCATTATACTAATATTAAACCAGTGTAACAGTAATAAGTGCCAATGTTTGTACTGTTTATTTTATAGGTGATAACGTAACCGACCAACTATACTTGATTCAAAATGGCATTACTAACATATCCGAGTGGTATGTACCCACTACCAATATGGCTCCAGCGGAACCTATTTCTGTGTCGATAACTGTGTTGCTACATCCCAACTACATAGTGAGTTGCTAATATCTAGTACCCACCCACCCACTCACGCGTCACATCCCTTTATAATTGTATTCTTTTAGGTGGCTTACACACTCAAGTGTAATTCCTCCCATCTACAACTCATCCGGTGTCCAAACTTCACTGGGGAAATGAAAGAACGAGACTCGTTAACACCGATTAATAGCCAAGATCGAACTAAAGGTGATCTATATATGGGTGAATCCTATGTGACATTATATTGATTCCATTTGTTCTATAGGGATCGACTTCTCATTTACCTATAAGACATGTTTCTCTAACACTGTTACGTACATCCTAGCGACATTATTGTTTGAACACAATTATTTCCACTCCTATGGGACGAGCGGTGGAGGTCATCTGACTATAGTCACAAACATATCTTGTGAGTCAGTTGGTATGCATTAATTTATTACTGTTAATAATTGGTAATTAATTAGGTGTTCCTTATGATGAGACCGCTACAACTGATTCACCAGGTATATTATACTATATGGACACTTACAATGACTCAAGTATACTCTCTCTCTCTCCCATAGATCCTCCATCTTCTGATACAGATTCCATCAATCCGATATTCTATATAGTAATCGGAGCTGTTGGGTTTATTATTGTTCTGGTCATAACAATAGCTTTGATCTATCAATGTTTTGTTATACGCAAGTTCTTAAATAGACGAAGAGAGGAATTGGATGTGTAAGTTACTCACTTCACAATCTCCTTTTTATCTCTCCGTCTCTCTCTTTCTCCCATTTTATATCCATTTTGATTATTTTCTTTTTTTTTTTTTGCTTGTTTTTTTTTAATCAACAGTAATGCTATTGATCTCAGAGAAGTCTTTCCTCCCGATATTATGAATCGTCTTCCCCGTGACCATCCTGGTGACCACATCAATGGAGATCCATTAAGCAACGTCCCTCCTCCCTCTTATGTAAGACATGATGTGTGTATTTTTGAGAATCGCTGCTTTTAACAATTTATTGAGAAAAATGTCCTTGCTATTCATCACGTTACTTGTGAATTAATTATCGGTTGAAAACTTGTCCTCTTTTGTGGATTAGTTGTCAATTAAAAAGTGATTTACAATTGTACAACTGTTTGTTAATTGTTGTTAGTAGCCCTCACGTCTCATAATCAATTGTATTCTTATTCCTTCAAGCCCCATTCCCATGTTTCCATTCCCTCAACCTCATTCCTATGTTTCCATTCCTCTAGTATCCTGACCATACTATTGGCTATTTCCCCCATGGTGGAGGGACTAACGATTCACCCTATCATTCACGTAATCCTTCGGTGGTATCCGACCTAAACAAGAGTATTCGCAGTTTAATGGCCTTCAGAGACATCTTTGTTGACCGGAAAAGAATACAATTTACTTCTAAAATAACTGAAGGTTAGTATATACTCATTATATAGATTGATCGAGTATCGTTATATCTTCAGGTGTGTTTGGTGTAATGTATCACGGTTACCTAACCAATGCTGAAGAGGATGTTGAAGGGGCTATCCCTGTGGTTATTAAAACTGTTAAAGGTAAACCAAAACAATGCACTAACTGCTGTTCCTATTGTACCGTTACTGTATACTCCCTTTTGTAGACAATACACCAGATATTGTCGTCAAGTCCTTGTTAGAGGGAGGGTCTGTCACTCGAACTATATCCCATAGGCACCTCCTCCCTCTGATAGGGGCACATGCTAGTGACCTGGAGCAGCCAATGCTGTTGTACCCCAAGAGCACTTATGGCACGCTAAAGGAACTCTTGTTACGGTCTCGAGATACACAGCGTGGAGCAGTACCACCCTCTTCAACTGTAAGTACAGTAGAGAGATTGATATAGAGTGTATTCCTTTACTCTATTCTATGTTTCCTCTCTCTGTTCTCTGTAGCTCCAATGTCCATACCTATCTACTCAGGATCTAGTATTCATGGTCGAACAAGTAGCTAGAGGAATGTATCACTTGACCAGGAAGAACCTAACTCACCGTGATCTAGCAGCTAGAAATGTCTAGTCAGTTATAAAAGCTATGACTCTTGACACCATTGAGCTGCCCTTTATCGCCGTGTATTATTTTTAATATGTAGTGTTCACGAAAACTTGTCTGTTAAGGTTGGTGACAGGGGGCTGAGTTGGGATTTCTATGCTGAGGATTATTGTAATGTGGAAGAGAAGGAAGGTAGAGAGATGATAGCCCTGCCCATAAGATGGATGGCAGCGGAAGTTATTGCTGAAAGGAGACATTCGCATTATTCTGATGTTGTAAGTTGGAATATTCAAACATCCTTCAATATCTCCTTTTCTGTAAACCTTCCTTTCTATTGTGCTTTTTATCTCCTCATATGCTTTCAACCACACCCCTCCCCCTCCTTGGCCCTCAATCCCCTTTATGTCTCTCTCGTATATATATCTCCACACTATTAATATTGTTGTTTGTCTGTAGTGGTCATTCGGTGTTTTATTATGGGAGGTAATGACTAGAGGTAAAACCCCTTACGAGGATGTGCTACCCGAGCAGATGTTAAAATATCTCACTACTGGCCACAGACTCCCTCAACCTAAGAACTGCCCCGATGATCTGTGAGTATATAGTGATACTACTGCATGGTATAACATACACTAACTACTGTATATGATGGTTACTTGTGTTACTACTGCTATATACAGGTTTAGTCTGATGGGATGGTGTTGGGCCTTGACTCCATCTGATAGACCTCGATTTAGTCACCTTACTCGCCGACTAAAAGAGTTCCACGATCAACTCTCAGCATTCATCTGATTCTAATTTCTTTTCTTAAGAATGTCTCCCTGTATCATACAGTTGATACAGCATATGTTTCTCTGTCTGTCGCTTCTCAATCCTTCCATGTATTGGTGTACTAATATTATCTTTAATGCATATTTTTTTATTTCCCCCCTTTTTCATTTCAATCCATCATCATATATCCTCTGTTACCATCAGTCATCTACTCTGTAATGTAAAGTGGTGTACATTATGAACTTCTTTTACCGCAGCACAACTAACACTCTGCATAAGATAACAGTTATCATTTCATATTACTATGTGAGTATTTTTTGGGCTCCATTATAATGTATTGTATGAAAAAAAAAAAGTATTTTTGTAAGTTTTACTTTGAAAAAAAAATTGAATAAATATAATTATAACCAGCAAAATAATGAAAACACAAAATTACCGTAATATTACAGTATTATATGGAAATCTGCTATTATCATCAGCAACTGCACCAATTATTAAAAATAATTTTTTTTTCCTACAGTTTTTTTTCTTCTTTACGAAGCATATCCCTTTGGGTTAAGTGTCTGCCAATTCCATGAGTCCCTACATATTTCTTCCAGTCCTCTAGTGGCTTTCCATTCCAACTCATTCTCTGCTATGCTGGAATCACAGTACATCTCGGCAACATCACCAGCTCTCCTATCAACAATCTCGTATACAATCTCTCGTCCGCTGGCTTTCTCCATTCCCTCCACCATCTGAAGCACTGAATACCCTCGACCTGTGCCCAGGTTGTACACCTTGTACCCGCAATTCTTCTCCATTTTTCTTAGGGAAGCCACATGGCCTTTAGCTAGATCGACCACGTGTATGTAGTCTCGTACACCTGTACCATCAGGTGTGGGGTAGTCGTTACCGAATATGAATAACTTAGGTCTCAGACCGACCACTACTTGTGATATAAACGGCATGAGGTTGTTGGGAACTCCTTTTGGGTCTTCACCAATTAGACCACTCTCGTGAGCTCCTACAGGGTTAAAATATCGGAGGATCATAGCATTGAAAGTCGGATTGGCTCTGTGTTCGTCTTTAAGAATCTCTTCAATGAAGAACTTGGTCCGGCCATATGTGTTACTACAGTCACCAACAGTATGACTCTCGTTTAAGGGTAGAAAGTTTGGGTTACCGTATACACATGCACTTGATGAAAACACAAAGTTATGGACGTTGTGAGATTTCATGAGTTTGAGTAGATTGAATACGATCGTCAGATTACACGAATAATACTCCAGTGGTTTCTTCATCGATTCACCTACGGCTTTCAGACCAGCAAAATTAATCACTGCGTAAAAATTATACTTGGCAAACAAGTCTTCCAATCCAGACGCATTGGGGTCCTCTGTCAGATCAATTTTATGAAATATAACCTATAGTATTGAGAGAGAGTCAACAGAGTTGAATAGTGAGTGGGCGTAAGGCCTATCATTCGATAGGGTCATTTCAAATAAAGCAAACAACAGATCTAGTGATAACATATGGTGGCCCTTTGTACTTCCTTATTTAGCATGTACTCTACATGCCAGTTACAAATACCACTAATGCAAAGGTACAAAACCTATGAAACCACTGCCCCTAGCCCTGAAAACACACAAAAAAAGTCTTTGTTTTTAGTTATTGTTGTGAAAGTGGCTTTTTGATCCTTATTTTAAAAGTCATATTCAAATTATACTATAGCTTTAAAATAAAACTCTTATAAATGCAAGTAATCGAATCAACTATTGAGCTAACTTTCTTGCTAGTGATTCTCTCTATGCGCCTCATTGCTTCTTCACTCGAGTTTGCCAGATTATCCACGATTACAGGAACGAAGCAATCAGTCTCAAGGAACTCAACAGCAGTGTGACTTCCAATGTAACCAGCTCCACCAGTAAGAAGGACGTATTTCTGTACCCCTGTGTCGCCATTCTGTACAGCCATCTTTGATGCGTTTCTCTCGGTTTCTATAGTCTCGTGTTCAGACTCCCACGCATTTAATGAGCGTGGGAGTCTGGGAACGAGACTTGATTGTGGGCGCGGTCGGGTGTGGTCAAATTAAACATGGCGTCAGAGACTGGGAATCAGGGCGAGAGTGATGCCAGCATAACTAGATCGAATCTTGTTGATGAAAACCTAGATGAAAACAATGGTGAGGCTTCAAATGTATTCTCAAGCTGGCCAATATGCTATTTATGTTTATTTGTCTTTTTATACTAGAGGTTTACTTGGATTTGCTTGAGCAGAAGGAAAGACAGCACGAGCTTATGGCAATGGCTGGCATCACACCTGCTGATTTAGATGAAGGTATTTGGGACTCAATGGCAGTAATGGCCTCAGAACAGTGGAACAAAGGCGAAGCAGACGAGACTGATATTGGAGACCTGATCCCTAATGGGTTAGAATTGACAAGTGTATCAGTATTACGATTGTTTTAGCTGATCTTTATTTCTGTAGACATGCGACTTTATCTGACTCAGAACGTGGTGAAGTATTTCTGACAGCTGCTCAGTATGGAAAGCGAGATCTAGTAGAAGAGCTGTTCACTACATATGGTGACGCATTGCTTCAATACACTGATGAGGATCGATACACTGCACTGCACAGAGCCAGTTACAACGGTCATCTTCCAGTGGTTGAATATTTGTTGGGTGTCAAGGCTGATGTTAGCGCACGTACTGAAGATGGTTGGCAGCCTTTGCATTGTGCTTGTCGCTGGAATAAGGCTGACGTTGCTTCATTGCTATTACAAAACGGCGCTGTGATTAATTCTCGAACGAACGGTGGTCAAACACCGCTTCATTTAGCTGCTTCCAACGATCAAGCGAAGGCAACTCTTGAATTGCTATTAACTTCTAGAGACATTGATGTCACCTTGCTTAACGATGCTGGTGAGACGGCGAAAAGCCTAGCATTGTCATACGGTAGACTGGAATACTTGTTTGAGATGAAGGAAGAGTGTATTGATCACAGATCAGCTGTGAAACAATGATAGTAATTAACTAGCTGAAATTTTTTTTTAAAATCATTTCTTTTTATTTAGTAATTATTAATTTGTTTGATGCAATATAATGATAAACTTTAACCTATCGAAACATCAGTGGAATAAACAAATGATATATATTATGCAAATAAAAACTTGGTGTACAAGTTCATCAATTTTTTTTAAAATGGCAATGTAAGAACTGAATGAAATCAAATCATCAAATGATAGCAGCAGCATATAACAGTAGACTACCTGTCTAATTGGTGGGTAACCGGTTGTCCTAAATATTGTATATTCATTGTATGCATGTAGGTATATGGTACAGTGATAACTAAATATTGCTATTAATCATCTTCTTGCATACAATACCCTTCCCATCTGCCATTTTGATTTGTGCCTTCGTTTGGCAGATTGTAGGCAACGCCCATTTTCTGGCTTAGCAAATTTCCTTAAGTGTGCTAGAGTGCATATTGAGTGAGGTATTCGAACTGATGTGTTAGATCCTGGCATAAGATTTGGGTCTACTTGTCTCAAGTGGGGTTTGGCCTCGTGAAATGTTGCATCGATTAGTTTGGTCGTCTTGTGTATGGATTTCGGAGGAGGAGGGATATGTCTTTGAAGTGATTTCAAAGCTTTTGTGACATTTCCGTCTTCTGGTATCTCATTTAGACCGCAATACTCGGGATAATACGTAATCCAGTACATCATACAGGAGCCTATCTTATCATTATTTAAATCGCAGTACTTCTTCAGGTAGTACTTTACGCTAGTGTGCTTGGGTACACGAGGGGTAAAGAAATCATCGGTATCTATCGGCATTACATAGTCGTATGTTCCACGATAGTTGTAGGAACAGGCCACCTTTCGAATGCTTTCCGACCACAGCCTGATCTCGTTAGCCTCTTGAGTTTCATTGTACCATTCCTTCCACATATCAATATCAATATAGCCATCATGAATATAATCAATTACGTACGGGTAATCTTCTAATAGCTTTTTTAGTCCGCCATCTTTAATGAATGTCGATAAAGTGATAAGGGAAATGTGATCTACATCGATTGCCTTTTGATAGCGAAGTAGTTCTCCTATAAACGGAGGGAAATTAGTGTTTGCTTTAATGCACGAGACAATTGTGGAATTAGTGGTGTCATGAGGAGCAGGCTGTACTCTCGGTTTAGGAAATATCACAGGTAGCTCTGATTCCACCACTATCGGGTCAGAATACTGATTGGTTTTATAAAGTAAAAAGGCTCTATCACCTGGACTAACAGGGAGGTCATAGCAATCAATGTACAGGTGTTCATATTTAAAGGGAACTTCCCTTTTGTGTCCATCTATCCAATACCATTCAGCTGGTATTCTGATTCGGAACATCTTAGCTCTCCTCTCTCCCACGCCGCACCCTACGATGCCATCTTGTTGAAATATAGTCCAGTTTGCATCAATAAAAAATACAGTTTGGTTGTAATGAGTTTCAGTTCTTTTCCTCCCATCAAAGTATGCACGGTGTATTGAGAGATCCTTGGATATGGGTCCAGACTGTATAAATGATCTATATTTATGTCTTAATGTTGGTGTAGCAGTTGGCAGCAGGTTTTCCAAATTAAGCACATTTTCTTCATTAGTATTCTTTAGCTGGCTGTCTAGTTGCAGGCTTTTTGCCACTTGTGGTGAGGTGGATGGTTGGGTCAATCTTTGAGCAAGATGACTGGGAGCCTCCAAAGTAGCTTGAGCAAAACCAGGAGTCTCCGAATTAGATTTCCGCCTGCCAACAGAATCGTACAATGCTATAACTAGCAGTGACACGACTGCTGTGATTGAGACAGTAGTGGTTCTCTTCATCCGCATTTCACGCCCCCAGTTGCCAAAAGCATAGATCGAAGACAAGATTCATTATGCAAGATGCTGGTCTGGAGCCCCGCCCATGATGCCAGCTATCCACCCACGTGTAATTAAAAGCGGATTTTTTTTTTTTTTTTTTTTTTTTTTTTTCCAGTATGGATTCTCATGAATAAAACAAAACTAATGCTGCACTGTTGATAATGAAGGAAACGCCTGTTGTTTACTGACAACCAGTTTCTGATGCTGATGTGAAATGTATCCTTTTATATACCCCTAAAATAAAACAAGATTAATATGATAATAACATGTGACCCACGAGACAGAACAAACCTTGTCGATTAAATTAGCTGTAATGCACTCGACTTCATCACTATCTATATCATCCTCCTAAATATATAAAGAATTTGTACACTAATTTTGCATTAATACTGTATCCAGGAGCTATAGCCCATAATGATGAGTCATAGCCCCAACTTTGTTGATTCATAGTTCATAGAACTCACCACATTATCAGCAATCCGACATATTTAACTGTAGTCACTTTGTGCAGTCATGTGTAAAAAAATGTTATTGCATGGTAGTTAATTTAGCTAACTCTTGACAAAAAAAAATGTGGTGAACCTTCACTAAAGCCAGCGATAAGTTTGATAGTTATGATAAATTAGAGCAAGCATGTCAGTTGTTACATTATGGCATGCAATGTATGTTTGCATTACATTACACTAATAAAATAGTTCACTAAGTCTATAATGATTGTGCATGGGAAAGATCTTACATGATCAAACCCCCACCCCCCCACCCCCCTCCCCCCTATGTTGCATAACCATTTGCATCGTTATGAGTTCCTGATATACCTCGTTGAACACTAGGGCATCTTGAAATGCCTTTAGGTCGAGCTTGTATGAATTAATGATGAGCCAGCTGTATGGATTATATATAGCGAAGAAAAAAAAATTAATACTGCCATTTAATAAAATACAAAACCTACACTTTTTTAAACAAATTTCGGATAGCCACTGTCTTCAATTTTTCAAGTATTAAATAAATACCGGCTTTAATGAAGAAGACCTGCACAATATAACAATAATTAACATTAAGTCATGCATCCATTATATTATACAGAATTATTAACCCTTTACTATGGACAAATACAGACAGACACTATAACTTCTGAATGTGGCAATTCTACACAAAAGCTTTCCAAAACAAATACCTATGTGCATGTACTTCACCCCAGCTTTATGTGGTTCCATGTAGTGTCCATAGTTAAAGGGGTTTTACTCTATAGTAATACGGTAGAGTATTAGTACCTGATTTAGTTTCATTGAATGAGAAAACATCTTGAGATTTCCATTACTGAAAGTATCCATTAATTATAGTTACTATTGAATGCACTGAGCATGTTCATACCATACTGCACGGGCTACATCATTGAACTGCAGTAGACCATACTTATCCAGTAACTCTTGCTTTGGCATTTGACCCTATCAAAACCAATCCATATAGTATAACTATTATACACAAGTAACGCCTAATGTCTTACCAACATCATTTTAATGGGTATCAAGTAAGTCAAGATTAACCTAGCAAGGTAAACAATAAAGAAGAGATAGAAAGAGGGGGAGAGAGTGGGGGAAGGAATTCGTGACCACACCTTTTATTCTTTATTGACGAAATGTGGCAGTGCTCGAATGCATATGACAGACACGTAGCCCCTAAAATATGATAATCAGTATATGTATCACACTGATACTAATATACATGGAATCGTATTCAAACCTAGCTTGAACTCGCCATCGAACATTGACTTGCGACCAACAAAAAACCTGTAAGATACGGTTAACAAAGAAAAAATGCTCAACTCAATTAATGTCAGCCAATGCATTCCTTACTTATAAGTAACCAAGTGAGATACTGGGAAGTCATTCTTAATGTCTGAGCTTTCAATGGCACGTATCAAAGGCTTACACAGTGGTAGCTTATTGATCTGTAGTTAATATGAACAGTTATACATGTACATAGAGAGAACTAATTATTATTACTTACTTTGAAATATATCTTGAACAATTGGTTGACCAAACCCAGTGTACCCCATCTTTTAGTGTTATCTAATGAAGTACGGCTTTGGAAAGGGAAGGAAATTGTCGTAATTTTATAACTTACGCTGTCATATTATCATTATAAAGTATAATAATATTGGTTGTATACATACATGTAGTATATTACATGTATACCTAGTACTGTACTGTACATACCTGTCACTGATACATACTCTAAAACAACTCATTATAATATCAGCTGCCTTCTCTAACATGTCGCCATCTTTCTTTTCCACATCAGAAACACTTCCACTAGCACTACTGCTACCAGCAGTATCATCACTCTAACACACACACACACATATATAGTACACCGGGTAATATAACATGACTACTACTATACTAATAGTATCATCACTCTAACACATACGCACACATATAGTACATATAGACACTGGGTAATATATAGAATTAGCTAACCTTCACTGCTAGTAGTCTAAGGTCGAGTACAACACTGGACAATACTGGTAATGCCCTGGTAATCAAACAAAAAAAAAATTCGTGGTCAAGAAATTTTTTTAATGAATACATTATCAATCACATAACTATAGCCATAACTAACCAATTTTCTTCTTTCTGTGATTGAAACCCTTTCTGGAATGACCTACAAAACACAAAAAAATGAATCTAAACTTATAATAATATGTACAATATACGCTTACTGGACTACAACCATTTGACAGGTGCAAGCCTGAATCAAGTTACCATTGAGATACTCACAGCAGCACCTAGACCCCGCCCCCGGTGAGAGGGTACATGGAAGGAAAGAAGATAAAAGAGGAGGAATGTTCATAGCTTACATTAGCCAGTCTATGCTATATACATATGGAGGCATGAAATTCAGTAATTTTAAAGCTTCCATGTAATTTACATAACTGAAGATTCGACTATAACATAAAGTAGTGGTTGGTCAGTACTGTAGTATCCTTTATCATTGAATTATCCAATTTGCATTGGAATATACTATATATAAAAGTATATCCATGTGTATTAACCCATCCATAGCGCAATTATCACAAAAAAAATTGTTACAATTAACTTAAAATTACTCAACAGCTATCAGTAGGTTTGGATAGATCAATAGCTTAGGTTCTGAGCAATTGAATATAATTACTCAACCTATTAACAGTGGGCGGGGTGGATAAACTAATAGCTTATAGGTTCTTAGCTATTGAATGGTAGAGTTAGACTTCTGTAATGGATCTGTTCTTGTTTCTTTTCCGTGCCAGAATAATTAATACCAATAAATTGGCTCTTGGCACTCAATGTGATAAGGTGTAAAGCATATACTATACACATAGTATTAATTATATAGGTATAAGTATATCCGTATGTGTATAGCATACCTGACATGAGCAGCTATCATTTCATCAAACGGAGAATCAAACAACTGCTGACACATCTTCTCAGACTCCTCCACATCCTATACACAGTTATACAGTATTAGTACAATTATAGATCAGTGACTAAAGGTCTGATAGCTAGGTCCAAGCTAACCCCACCCTTCACCCTCACCTGCCCCCCCTATATACTAGACTATTTTGGTCTTTGCAATGATTGTTACCTCAAGTCCACAGCTCTTCATTATACGTACGTGACTATCACTCAGAGACACTAGTTCCTTTAGGAAAAAAAAAAATAAGGGGAAACGTAAACATACCCTATCGCCCACCCAACCAACATCATCCAGTCAGTAAAATGTTAATTTATCTATAATCTCACTGATAAACGATATCCATCACCATTAGTGAAGCACCTCTTAACCTTAAGGAATACAAGGAACTGATTAGAGGTTAATAATAAATTAATTTACCTGATTTAAGTACCCATACAGCTCACGACTTGTGTAGGACATTTTACTTTTCAGTTTTTTACCACGTGGATAAATTTTAATATTAAACTGAAATGGGCGGGATTATTGTAAGACACGCCCATATTTGTAAAACACGTACACTGCACTGACTACAGAGAAAAGAATGAGTTGGTAAGTCGGTAGTTTTCGCTAGTCTCTCTTTTATTCTGTTTATTCCAGGCAGCAACACTCCAGCGCTACTAGCAATAATGTAAGTTGTATGATATTTAATACACTCGTATAGTTATATAATTGGATATGACAGAGTAATAGTGGAGGAGATTGGTCTGATTTCCAGTCTGGCCCTCCTGTTAGTGCCACGCCCCTTCAAAACCCTAGTTTTCAACCCAGTGGAGGTACACATCTTCATGTGTGTGTGTGTGTGTAGTGAAGCACTAAAGAGATTCTTTTTTTCCCCCCCAAAGGTTTCCCCCAACAGCAATGGCAGCCTCAACAGCAGCAGCAGCAATATGGTGGAGGAGGATTTGTTCATCAAACAGGACAAAGTCAGGTTCCCATACCAGGCAACACTGGATTCGGAATGGGATATAATCAAATGGGTCCTCAATACGGCAACACTGGGTATCAATCTGGTGCTGCCCAAATGAGCCACGCCCACTATGGACAGCAACAAACGGGAAACCAAGGATTCGGACAGACTCCCAATCAAATGTTATCGGGAATGGGAATGGGTCCCAATCAGCAGATGTTTATGCAACAGACTCCAAGTCCTGGTATATCTCAGGCCAGAGGTGGTGGACCACTACAGACCGTGGGTACTACCCACAACGTCCCCCCAGTAGTTGATCCTGAACAAGAAAGGATTAGAATAGAAAAGGAAGAACAAAAGAAGAGGGAAGATGAGATTAGGAAACGAAAGCTAATGAAGATTAAAATATCACAAGGTGGCAAATTAGATCCGAACATATCAATGGAACAACTGATTGGATTCACACCTGAACCGATAAAACCAAAATCCAATCATACCACACCCACTACATCACGAGCCACACCCACTAAACAGAATGAACCCGTATCCGAGGTGAAGCCTGCTCCTAAAGAACCAACCACGTCTCAAATTAGCACACCATCACCAGTAATGAGTGGTAGTACTAAACATCCACCACAACAAAACACAGCAGGTATAGTAGAAACAATATGATAGAATACATAGGGGGATATGAAACTCAGCACGTGAGGGTAACTTTTATGTATTAGAATAGGAAGTGAAATTAAGTTTGTGCTCTGTGGAAGCCAGTTTGTATCATTCCTTTTTAATACTAAAAAATGGCGGATAAAGCAATTAAGATACCAACTGCTGTTTACACTATAGTTTCATATCCCTCCCCCTCCATGTGCGCTTTATGATTTATTTGTAAAGTATGAAAACCATCCCCTCTTACCTCATAATGTTGTACAGCATAATGCAATCATTTTATTTTATTCTAATTAAGGCCCGTCTTATGATGACCTATTATCAGGGACATTAATGGATTTGAATAAAACCGTTACCGGTACTGTCAAGGCAACGGACTTCAAGAAGGCTTCATCAACAGCGGGAGGTGGAGCAGCTGATGGAGGGCACAAGATGGCGGTATTTACTGAGTCCAGTAAATCACATCAATGGGGCACAAATAATGGAACCTCATTTGCCGGATTATTCAACCAGCATGCTCCGCCCACACAATCATCTAATAATCAAGATATGGACGATAGCTTTGGAGAGTTCCAATCAGGTGATTCCTCTACTGGTGGGGCACCACCCCTGCAACAGACACACCCACCCTCTCAAGGATCAATGTACTACCAACAAACAACATCTTTATTACCTACTCAAACAAACCCATCTTCCAACTCATTTCAAGGATCGCAAGGCCCCAGTCCTATTCCACCTCATGTGACACATCCTCAACCCCATTCCTCATTTCAAGGAATGCAAATGCAAGGCTCTAGTCCCGTTCCACCTCACGGGGCACATCCTCAGCCACAGTCTTCATTCCAAGGAGTACGAGGCCCCAGTCCTATTCCACCTCACGTGACACATCCTCATGCCCAATCACCGCAAGTGGTGCACACCTCACCTAATCCTGTCATGGCGACTCAGACCACGCCCCAACAAACGAACCTTCCATATTGGATTGTGTCTAATACTTACCCTCTACCTAAAGTATACACTGATGTACTGAAGGTATGACTTAGTTAGTTGGTATTAATGATTTATATGTAGTTTTAATTTATTTTTAATCCTGTAGCGCTGTAAATCTGATGGTAGTGAATTACTTGATACAGCCATTTTATTCCCAATACTGATGTCTGCTGGTATCGATAGACCTGTACTAAGGGATCTATGGACGGAGGTCAACAAGACAGTACCAGGCTCGCTCAATAGGAGTGAATTAGTGTGCCTTCTTGCAATGATAGGAGTTTTACAGGTGCAATATTATAATCTCAACCAATTATATTGTCATAAAATAACTAAGTAAGCATAGTGCCCCATTTTGTCGTCTTAAACTTTTCAAAATTCAACAAAAAAAAAAAAGATATTAAACTCATCAAACATGCATTTTGTCACATACAATGTCTGATGGAATTTACAAAAGTTTTAGACATCTAAAATTCGAGGCTATATACAATAATATCACTACCTTTTGAATGCACTGCTCTTAATCAGGCATGGAACACTGTAATATCCATAAACCGTATTCTAATAGTATTATTAGTATGTATTACAGTCCCTTACCTCGTGTGTATATATATAGAGTGGAAAGGAGACAGTTACCACTACTGATGTCACTTCCCTAATGGTACCACCCCATGTCACCCTGGTGATACCTGATGATACTAGCAATAACGATGGCAGCAGTGTTCAGGTAAGGTCCAGTCCAACAATGCTAACCATATAGTATTAATATTACCTCCCACTATAGACAAGTATTGAACAAGCTCAATCTCAACAGCAAGGTACAGCTATATATCTATATATATAATACATGGTGATTGAGTCTAATGATTTATGTTTATCGTTTATGCAGATGATTTTGGGGATTTCCACGGTAACACTCCACCCATAAGCCACACCCCCTCATCAACCAGTGAGACTGATCCATATGCTGCATTTCGATTAATTGATTCTTCCTCCACTAATACATCATCACTTGGCCCCGCCCCCACATCATCAGTTCCTGTTACCACAGGAGATAGTACCCATAACTCCGCCCTTGTAAAGGAGGATCCTTCTGATCCGTATTCAGCTTTGAAAATTTTGTCTAACGGAACTAGTGATGCTACTCCCACACAATTAACGAGTAGTGGTACTCCGTCCATGACTCCATTAGCAGCTGGAACTCAACCTGCATCATCCTCAGGTTTACCTCAATCAAACCCGACTCCATTGGCTGCTGCACCGATTACCACTTCCAGCAATAATGAATTCACCAGTTTTACTGGTACTGGTATGCTTACTGGTACAGGTATAGCTACTGGTACAGCTATGGATACAGCAGCCTCTGGTACTAGCTCAGGTTGGGCCAATTTTAATTCTGAACAATTCTCAACTGGTGCAAGTACTGGTATAGGTGCTGGTAGTGGTGCTGGTACTGGTAGTGGTACTGGTAGTGGTACTGGTACAGGTAGTGGTACTGGTACTGATGATGCATTTGGAGATTTCTCGAGTTTTACAAGTGGACAGACGTCAACTATGCCAGGAATTGTACCGTCACCTACACCACTAATGCCATCGACCACACCCCTATTGCCATCAACCACGCCCCTAATGCCTTCGACTACTACAACAACACCTTTAATCCCATCCGGTGCACCTCTTGTACCATCCTCTATTGAAAACGCAGTTGAGTCACCAACATTATCTGAAAAGAACTACAAAGTTAAAGTAGGTTTTACATTATGTTTAAAAGTCTACTGTATGGTATGTTTAAATATTACTGTAGGCTGTAGAACACTTTGAAGTTTGGAGAACATGTTTAGTTGAGTGCGAAGAGTTATTAGGGAAGTGTGTCAGTGTGCTGTGTGATGTTGGTGACAGCAATGAAGATCGCTATTCGGTATTATTGGAAATGTCCACCCATCAAGATACACAAGATCACCTATTAGGTTATATAGAATGAATCGTGTTTGTTTTCATCAGTAATTGTTTAAAGTAGGTGTGTATGTTTTCATGTATATAGATATGGTTGAACTGTATAGATTTGCTGAAAGGATCCATTTTGCTAGCCGAGGTCCTGGAAGGAAACACATGACACCACAGAAAAGTATGTAGTTGTGTTATAGTATAAATAGATATAATAGAGATGTTCATGTGTTGTTTGTTACACAGGCCAGTCGTTGATGACTTTGATGATGAGCATCAAAAAGAAGTGGAATAAACTCTGTGATACAATGCCGAACGATAAATTTGTAAGTGTAGAATTTAGAAATAGATACATAGCTACAACATGGCTGCCTGGCATATCAGTTGTTATAATACGAGAATTGTTATTAGTTGACATATACTGTATAAGATTGTTCCGAAAAGAACAGTTATCAAAGAATGAACTCAAATTTTACAAAACAAATGTAAGTCGTATTTTTTGTTTCATTTTTATACTTATTTGTTTTGTAAAATTTGAGTTGATCTTTTGATAACTCTTCAAAAATCTTATATAATTATATATTTATATACTGAGTTGTTCATTTTGTATTATAATAGCCCAAATTATTGAAGTCCACATCAACATCATCCCCTACCCATTCAAACAATAATAGCAACCAGGACAAGAGACGATGCTTACTGTGTCTACTGCCGGGTGCCATCAGTATATCATCATTATTCACTATCGATGGATATAGTGAACAGTATACGCTAACAATGGACACCACTACCACTGATGATAATGAGAGAGTATTCCATAGCCAGTGTATGGACTTCTGGGTAAAGGGAGTCAAGAGGGATCTAGCTGCTATTCCTAATTAGATTATAATTATCTATTTTAAGTTATTTTTTTGATATTATTAAAATGTCGTTTTAACAAACTGTTTCAAGATATTGTTGTAATGTGTTTGTTCGTATGTGCTGTTATAATTATTATTAAAATGTTGGCATATAAAGCTGTATCCTTAACTTGATCTTTGTCAATTAACTCTGTCAATAATAATTATTTTTCAATTTTTTTCAAAAATGGATAAAATTCATAAAAATAAATCAGTCGTAATTCATAAAAAAAACATGCATGTATATAATTATACTATTATGCAGAAATTTAGTTTCTATAATTCCAAAGAAAACTTGTATCATTTAGTAAGTGTGCCAAATCAGCATTAAAAGGAGCATAAAATTTTTCCAACAGTTTCCTGCTCTTCTCTTCCAATGGCGGATAATTTGACAGTGTTCTTGGAGTCGCAGCCACAACCTTCTCAAATTCTTCCTTGCTTAAACTTCGAACCGCCATGAAAGCCCACACTTCACTGAACACCTGGTAGGGATCCCTTGCCATGTCTTCCAAACGTAGGAAAAGAAATTGATCACGCCTGAAGAACTTTAGCCAACGTTTAATATAGACGCTGTATATATTTACACCCAATCTGAGCTTCTTGCAGCCATTGAAGGGGGTCTTTGCAGTTAGCAATGTATAGTGTAGACACTCGTCTTTATAACCACTTGCCATGCATTTCTCTAGTCGTTTCATTTCTCTTCTCACAATGGTAAGAAAGGTTCGCCTAATGATTCGCTGTTTGGTAGACTCGAACACAACGTTCTGACAGCTCAATGTGAAATGCCAAAAGTCCGAATAAAGCTGATCTACAGGGTCTCGCATGATTACGATAAACTTAGCATTCGGTGTTACGTCTCGTAGTAATCTAGGAACTGCACACAAGTCGTTGGTGTTTTCGGTATTCCATATGGTGCTTTGGCTACTGTCTATTATCGAAACCCTCGATCTCACACTAAGTGGGAGGGGCTTTTTCTTCCCACTGAAGTTTGCCAAGTAGGCAAGGAAGCTATAAGTGTCGTATTTCGGGTTTTCAAAAGGGAATTTTGTCCAGAAGTGGGGTTCTTTCTCTTTTGCTGGTCGTATATCGGGATGTTTGGAAAGGATGTCATATAAATAGGTACTGCCGCATTTGGGGAACCCCAGGATATGAACGGAAGGGAGACAGGTAAGGTTGAGAGGGTTCGTAACCCTTGTGATTTTATGTATCCTACGAATGACCTCCGACACTGGCAGCTCATAGTGGGAATATGCCTTAGCCAGGTTGTGAACCTTGGGAAGGGACGATAAATCAAGATGGGAGGACCAGCAAAAGTCCCTGGCAGACGGAGAGAACTGAGTGGGAGTATACTTCTTAATAATGTGCTTGAGTCTGGTGAAATTAGTTACTTTCGATTGCGTAAATTGCATTAAACAGGAATCATTGGACTTGCTACTGCCGCCCCTACCTCCATTGCGATGAACATGAAAGGGGAATAGAGGTTTCTCTGTATAATACAGTCCTACAGTGTTAACATAGAGAGGAACTGATGAATACCAATTATTCCTGATGACCCACCCCTCCCTATAGTGTTAACATAGAGAGGAACTGATGAATACCCACTGTTACTGATACTTACACCCGATAATTACACTCCCATATACACAGTACATCAATATACCCATACATTCCTGACGACCCCTCCCCCATCAAATCTATTTCCATAAGCCCATTACACTACCGGTCTCACAGAGCCTATGCTGCTATGTGATGGGGAAGGAGCTGGTCAATTTACCTATAATGAGATAAATTAGCACATGTATACTACCCTACTGGACCATTACATTACCACACTCTGGAACATCTATCCACAGCATAAACTAATAGACTAGATCTATAGGTTTGGCTAGGACTATCTAATATATACATTATGTACTGGACTACATAGGCTTGGATAGGACAATCAGTGTCACCAGGACTCCTGGTGATACTAAACATATTAACTACATTGTTTTCTACAACCAACTTTGCTTTAATCTTCCTCGACCATGATAAAAAATTAGCAGTCCTAGTAATAGTAACAAGAGAACCAGTAGCTCGCACAGTCTTTTCTTCCTCCCAGTTCGAAACATAGGGAGAAGCTCGTGTAAGTTGACGTTACACACGAGAAACGTTACAACATGGTATTAAAATGACTGAATTTATGAGCAGTTCAACCACACCCCTTCATTAAATAAAAAAAAAAGGACTAATCTAATCAGTAAATTACTTTCTATTTGTTTCTGGTAAATTTGATTAAATCTACATCAATATCAACACTATTATCCATATGATGTCTGAATGTTCTATCTATGTTAAAGCGTATTTCAAGGATAGGCTCCACTACACAGCCCAGTTCCTTCGAAACTTTTGGTTTGGTCCAGTACTTTCGAGTTGATAACTTGTGCAATGAATAGGCAATGGGTGCTATACGAAGGGCAGTCTGAACAAACACCTTGTCCATTCCAGCTCGATCCTTTGTTCCAAATGGAGGGTTCATTATAACGACATTGGCAGGCGCTAATAGAGAAGGGTCAAGATCACTGACATCACCTTCAACCACAGAGACAACCTCTTCAATACCTATTGACAGCACATTATCTTTTATTATATCTAGAGATTTACGGTCTATGTCAACAGACTGGACACTCTTGGCACCCAGCAAGGCGCAACCAATGGACAGCACCCCGCAACCACAGCCCAGATCTACGACGTTCTTCTCGTAAATATCGCCATGTTCTTGTTCGATTGTAGCCAGTATGTTAGCTGCAATGTGAGGTGGCGTAGAGTACTGCTCTAGTTCCCAACAGTCTGGTTCGATCCCGAGTGATGACCATGTGTTTAACTGTTGAAGCTCACATTCTAGTCTCTTTGGCTTCATTATCATCCTCCGAGTGGCCATTTTAGAAGTATTAGATCTATAGAATAGAGCTATAACACGTGTTGTGGGCGTGGTCACACGTGGAAGCTCGAGGCAAGGCTAAAATGGCTGTCATGAATCTCTTGAAGAACTCTTGGTTCACCTCAAGCTTGTCACCCCAACTCATGTCTGTCAGATTCTACCGATATCGTATGAGAACTTCTCAAAGGTTCAAACTCGAAGGATGTCGTTTTGTCCCTCTGAGTAACGGCGTATGGCGCGTTGTTACATCCAAAATACCCAGACGTTTCCACCGAGAGAGGGAGAGGGGAAAGAAAGAACTCAAGACGCACAGAACGATGAAACAGTTTATGGAAGCAAAGAAACAGAGAGATTTAGATTTCAAGAATAAGCTGTAGTCAGACTGTAGTTGACTATACGTATTTATGACTAACGTAGTCTACATATCTTGTGTTTATTGTGTTCACTGGTGAAATTAATACACTTCTCCCTATAACAGTGTGCTAATTAAGTTTGGATCTACAAGTACATGTAGTTGGAGGCTTCATCCACCTTTATGCACAATTAGGAGCCCCACCCACCCTCCCTTTGCACAAACTGAAGCCCCACCCACCCTCATCCTAGCAAGCAGAATAGTTAATTTACAGTGGGACTTGTCCGATAGCATACACAAATAATGTATACTGTATTTAGACCTCATTAAGTGTTCAAAAAATCTAAAAGAAACATTTTCAGTCAATTTTCTTCTTGAGCTTTCTGATCCTTTCCAAAACAGTTGGATGAGTATGGTTAAAGTTGGAGTACAGCCAGTCAGCGATGGGGAAGCTAAGATTGTCCTTGACCAGTTTCACTAGTGATTCCGCCAAATAGCTTCCTTTACCTAAACTCTGAGCAAAGCTATCAGCCTGATATTCAAAACGTCGAATCAGTTGAACCATAAAGAAGGTATAGGCCATTGTATATGGGGTAAATATCAGTTCGAATACAACTATCAGCCCAATAATTACGGGCTTGGAATCAGGAAAACCGAAACTAGTGAACATATCTTGCTGGTTCATAAAATATCCAAATATGAAGAAGGATAGGAAAAAATTGAGCTACAAAAAAAAAAGTAAGAAGCCAATTAATTCTTTGGCGCAATTAATTATTAATTAAACAGGTTCAATCTTATTAACTAGTTTACCAACCTCTGCAATGAATAAATTCTTCAAATTATGACTGTACTTCCAATGCCCTAATTCATGGGCCAGTATAGCTAGTATCTCTTCAATATTGCATCCTTTAGCAGATGTTACCGTCTTCTCTCCTGGGGATGGTGACTCCGAAGGTTTCTCTTCTACAGGTCGGTCTTCTCCCCCAACTGATGGCTCTTCTCCTTCTACTGGTGGGTCCTCTCTTACTAGAGGCTCCACTCCTTCCACTGCTGTTGCACTGTCCTCAGTAGATGGTGGGCTTCCCTCATCAGCAGTTTCTTTACTGTCGGTCTCTTTCTTTGGTTTCAATCCTTCCTCCAAAAGTGTGTCAAACAGCACTATACACTTATTGCTACCAAATCCATAGAAATATGCGTTACTATGAGCTGATCTACAACCAAACAAGAATATAATCACATTTAAAAAAACTCTCTTTTGACTTTTACTAACCTTTTAGACCCTTCTACGATTTGGAGCTTCTTCAAAGGGAACTCAAGTGTCTTGGCCAATCCTTCGATCCTCTCTCTAAGCTCTCCATCAGGTAATGGAGTGTATTTATCGAAACATGGGGCAATCAAGTCATGGTAAGTCATGATCAGCACCTTAAATTAGTAACAACAAATAAGACAATAAATAACTCGTTTCGTAACTGAAAACACAGTCATAGGTTGACAAACAAACATTGCAAACTGACATATATTTTATAAAAACAATACAACAACTAAACATGAATATCCAAGGTAGTTCGTTGACATGCTTGTCATAATCTATAATTAATTATTATCGCCCACGCACACTAGTATTTAAATACATTATAATATATGTGGTTGTTACGTAACTATTATCAATGAATATTAATGAGCTCAATCAATGAATATTAATGAGTTCACTTACCACAGAAACAACCAGCACGAATAACCAGGCATACACATAGAAATACTCTCCGCCCCATTTAATGATTCCCACCAGTCCAGAGACAAGAAACGAATACAGTACAAACTGCAACACAAAGCTCTTGATCTGGTCTTTAATGAAGAAACCAGCAGTCTAGAGTTAAAAAAAAAAAATTAAATTTCAATTATTAAAGTGTGAAAAATGTGGAAGCGTATATTAGTGGTCACCTCAGAAAATGAAATTAGATGTGTGTACAAAACTGTAGTGTGAAAATATTCAAGCCCAAATCACACGGGCTATGTTATAATTGGAAGTGCGATGGTAAAAAAAGTATGTAACTTAAGAATACAAAGTTTTCTATTCTTACATTGTGTACGCGGTTAAGATTGACTTCCGGTTGTAACATAGCCCATACAAATCAGGCATAAACCTCAAAATGCAATTACAAAATAAGTACAAAAATGATAGATTGAAAACTATAATAGGTGTCAAAATTAAAATGAGAATATTGAATTTATTGATGCCGAGTATGACTAGAACATGACCAAAGGTATTACAGAGTAAATCATTCATTTTGTTTTACTTGTTTATTGAATCCATGCCTTTCCTCTAGTACAAATACACTGTATATAGTCCACGGCAATGATGTAACTTCACCGTATACTTGGAACATCCACATGAACACCACACTCTGAAACACCTACAAACAACCAGCCCGTCATAAGACATGTAACTATATAGCCCACCATGGATCGACCTAGACGAACCTCATATTGCGAGTTATATCCAAAATATTCTAGAATGCTCTCTGATGTGCTCCACAGGAAAGGTAATCCGCCAAGAATTATAATAACCTAATATTGTATAATTATATTACTATATAAAAACTTCGCAATAAACAAGCCATTATTACATTTCAAAGTCAATAAAATGTTCCCTGTAGTAATTGATAGTGTAATTCAATCAAACAAACGGATAGAGCATCAGTTACCACCCAATTTATACATCAATAACTATATAAATATTATTCATTCCGAAATTCAATGATTTAGCAATATTAAGGTATACATGAAGTGAGGTCCCCCAGTATATTATTACCCTTATACCAATCTATAATAACTATTAATATGTGGGAGTTAGTACCAGGAATGTTATGGTTTACATACTAAAATCAAAAAAAAAAAAAAATGCTTTTATGTAAGTGTGATATCCAATGTGATAGCCTTAGTTGATATAACAAAGTGCATGTCCTTCATTTAGCTACCTATTGATGGATGAACTGTTTATTTATAGCTACTATTTGTAGCAAAAAAGGAATAGGGACATTTGTTTAATGAATGTGTCCACTCAACTGGCAAATACGGCCACTCTTCCTTCATATTTCCTATTTGGCATAAATTATTTCAAACCCATGCATGATCTAGGAACCAATTAATAGCCTATTTCCCAAGGAAAAACAAAACACTCACGAGGAATTCCAATTGTTTGTATAAAGAATGAACCAGAGAGAAAGTGCTCTTGTCTAGTTGATAAATCCTTGACTTTTCAAAGGTCTCTTGGTTGATAACATGGGCTAATTCTGGAGGTACAGTTTTCGCCTCCTTGTACACTTTCCGCTATAAAAGAAAAACAATTTAAATATGTAGGATAAAATATATTTAAACATACCTGACGCCAAGATAAGTAGGAATTCCATAGAAAAGATATCCACACAAAGCACAATGACGAGAAAAGGTAGTCCGCCATTATAATTTCACCACGCCCACTACTTTGAAAACTAACTATCTATAGACTATAACTTGACTCATCTTCATCCAATAAAGCCCCCCGCATTTAATTATGAATCAGTGTTCATGCCAAATGACCTCACACATGCAGCACGACTTCTAAAAAAAAAATCAAGGTCGAAGCAGAACTCGTATCTTTTCCTTGTTCCTTTCTAAAATGGAGAAAAAAGTAACTGCAACCTTTTTATTTTTGTGAGCCAAGATTAATTAATAGTGTTGAATTCTCTTGCAGACATCCATCAATGGTCTGAATCGGAAGGTATCGGCTATCACCAGTGCTATCACCGATTTACCAAGTTTGTTCTTTACCTCCAACGACACCTCGCCATCTCATTTGGCAGTGCCGTCGTCAACAGGCATGCCACCTTACCATGGTAAGTAGAGAGTGAATTTATAATGTACTGATGTACCTTAGCTAGATAATGGCGTTCATCGCATGCAGTTCTGAGTATAATTATCATTATTGTTTGCCGCATAGGTGCTGGAGATCGAATAGGTGACAAATCTGCTGCTCAAAGCAGGAGGTCTTCGTATTGTGGTAGAAGATACTCAAGGAGAGCGGAGAAAAAATCAGTTCAAGCAGCAAAACAGAAAGAAAGACAAGACTGGCTCAAGAAATATACTCCATTGAGTTCAACCAACCTCCTGTCCCACACCAGGCCGTCCACCATCGATGCCAAACCCGGCAACATTGCAGCTGGTAAAAGCTTGGGCAGTGCGCTATTGGAAATTTCTTCAAATCCTGAGACGTTACGAGGAGCATTAGATCCAAATAGTGATGCGGCATATAGATGGCTAATGGTCATATCCACTGCAGTCGTATACTACTTGTGGGTAGTTATTTTGAAAATGACCATCACTGCTACCAGCAGCAATACAGCTACTGGCATTACAGCCCCTAATAACTACAGTACTACTACTATAGGCAGTATGACTGGTAACTTTATTTGGAAAAGTGTACCGATCTTTTTCGACATATTTTGCAATGCTCTGTTTGCCTGTGACATGTACATACAGTTACACACAGCATATCTGGACAACGGGATCTTGGAAACCGATACGAAAAGGATTTTCCGTCAATACAAAAAAGCTGGGAAGTTTTACCTTGACGTTTTAGCTCTGATACCTTTTGACTTACTATTGGATATTGGTCTACACAATCTGCCATTCCTACTGCTACTCAAGCTATCCAAGCTATACAGGTTACGGGAGTTCCAGACCGCAACAGAGAACAGGTCCCACTATCCTAATGCTTACAGGTTTGCCTTTCTCCTTCACAATATCCTCCTGATCATCCATTGGAATGCCTGTATCTATTACTTCATCAGCAAGATGATTGGATTCGGAAACGATCAGTGGGTGTATCCCACAGTGGGCAACGATACAGCACCCACATCATTGTTTAACACTGACAGCAGTTTGCATAGTTATGTATACTGCTTCTACTGGTCAACGCTGACTCTAACAACTATAGGAGGTCATCCCAACCCTGTCACACTTGTCGAATACGTGTTCATGACTATCGACTATCTTGTCGGAATACTGATGTTTGCCACACTAGTTGGCAATATTGGTGGAATTATTGAGAAAATGAGGAAAAACAGGGCAAAATTTCAAGGTAAACTGGACAGTGTGAAGAGTTACATGAAAACAATGAACGTTCCATCCAGCCTCCAAGGCAGAGTCATAAAGTGGTTTGATTACCTTTGGACTCACGGACACCCGATTGACAATAACACAGCAGTCACCAACTTACCGGACAAGCTCAAGGCCGAAATCAATCTTCACGTTCATTTCGAAACTCTAAAGAAGGTGGATATTTTTGATCACTGTGACCAGTCGTTTCTGTGGGAACTGGTACTCAAGCTTCAGTTTCAGGTTTATTCACCGGGAGATTACGTCTGTCGTAAAGGGGATGTTGGACGGGAAATGTACATTGTCAGTCGAGGCAAACTGGAGGTGGTTGGCGAAGGAGGTGAAGTAGTTCATGTTCTAAGGAATGGTGATTATTTTGGTGAAATTAGCGTCCTTAACATTGGTGGCAGTCAAAGGCGTCGGACCGCATCAGTAAGGGCTGTTGGGTATTCAGACTTGCTGTGTTTGTCTCAGAACGATATCTTCGATGTCTTGTATGACTATCCAGAAGCAATGCAATTACTCCAAAACAAAGGCAAAGAAAAGCTCGCTAAAACTACGTCTCTCCCACTTGACGAAATAGCCTCAGACATAGCAAGTCTATATGAAACAGAATTCTCTGATATTCAAGAAGATATATCGGAGGGTTCAGTCGACGATCTACCAGCAACTCAGGGCGATGTGAAGCAGATGACAGACCAATTACTTGACCTTCAGATTAAGCTGTACGAGATTGAAGATATGCTGAAAAACTTGGTGCTTGAAACCAGACAAAAAGAAATGCTAAGAAAAACAATTCATCTCAATGAGAAGAAGTTTAGCACCTCTAGCAGCTGTTCCGAGAATAATATCCCATTTGCCGTAGATCAGGTTCAAGTCATGTTAAGCCCACCAGAAACAGCTAGCATTCCATACCACCGTCGATCTTCTTCAGTGCACTAGTACTAGCTAGTGGTGATGTAGTGTTATGCTGGCATGATCACTCACTACTATAGTTGTGATATATAAGAATCAAAGACGACCACATTGCAATGTTACATAATCATTATAGCACAAGTGTTGATTTGTCGATAGTCGTTTAATTTCATTCAAATTAGATTCTTCAAGTTATTGTAAAAACCATGGAAGGATTTTTTTACATTCATTTATTCATTTTTTTTTTCTCAAAAAAATTTGATTCATTTTAAATAATATCTAATAGTGGTGCATGGGTGTACGTGTCCTTGGCCATCATGTATGCTGTCGCTTGATTGGATTTTAATGTGTCTACATAGCTTATAATAACTATAATACTACGTATCTATATTTGTATATAGCTCTATCAATACATATTGGGCTACACATAACATAAACAATTCGCATAATGAATTAAGAGCTATATGGGACACATTATACATGCACATAATACATTATATAATCAGATCATATTCAAGACAGTAGTGATAGGTATAGTTTATGTTATTAACCTTGCTAGAGCATAGCTGTGCGGATTTAATTTATTAACTATGTGTATTTTAAAAATTGATATGGGGTAATAAAATAGAAATAATGCTGTATTATAAAAATATATATATATTATTATTGTTCAGTAATAAAAATAAATGTGTGCTAAGAAAACTTTGAGTAAGTAGGTCACGCAGAGGATGGACTAGTGGTTGCTGTGGCTAGGGTAGCTGATTTCAACTTATCCCGCTTCTTATTGGGCGAACTTGTGGACAAACGAACGCTCTGTGAACTGCTTAAATGCTTGAGAGAATGAAAAAAAAAGTACATATTATACACAATATATAAGGAGCCAACGATGTGCATGGGTGGGAAAACATTACCAGCAGTTTCCCCACCACCCATGTGTATCATGGGATTCTGACTATGTATACATAGTACAACATTACACACACTGTACTATCATACCTTATTCAAAGGCCAGAGTATTTTGTCCAAGTGTTGAACCATAAGTTGGTATTTATGGAGCATGTCCTGATGGAGCAGTATCTGGGACTCATTGATTAGTTGACCGTGGACTGTCAAACCAGCCTCGCACAATCTCATGAACGACCTAACGAACAGCAATATACGGTACACTGATCAATGCATCATGTCAATAACTATGCACTAAACCTGTATGCTTCTTTTAACTGCTCAACAAATTTCCGAGGCAGTGAACTATCTGATTCAGTGAGAAACACATTGGCATATTCCAGGGCACCTTGATTTACCTAATCAAGGAATATACATCAAACATAGCTGGTCAACAATAATTCATACATACCCTCCTCTCATCCCCCCTCCCCCCCCCCCCCACACACACACACACACATATACACATACATACCAAATAAGTATAGACAATGTATAGCCAATATTACATGAATATATACCCATATCAGACATACGAAGGACAAAATAATGATCAAAGTACATACCAAAAACAAGTACAGACAGTATAACTCTAGAACCATTGCATACATGTACGCATACACACATACCAAATGAGTACAGACTGTATTACTACACACATACACATGCATATATACACACACATGCATGTCAATAGATGGGGGAGTACATGCATCTAGTGCCACAACCTGAGGACTCAAGCATCCTTGGAGTAGAAGTTGTAGTTTGACTAAGTCATGTTTCCTCTTCCCAACTTCCAATAGCAAGTCGTCTCTTTTCTTCCCAATGGCTTCAACAGCAACCTGTCAATCATATTCATAGACAGCAATTCATAGTATATGCAGTGTACAGTATTATCAAAAGGTGACAATTATATTCATAGGTAGTACTAGGAAGATACTACGGAATTATTAAAAGGTGACAAGTTGAGGAAATGCATCGGTACGTAGAATACCAATCATTCTTCAAATACCGGAAATACCACAAATAATGTATGAATACACAAAATGCTGTGTGTAAAAGGTAGGTATGGTTTTGTACCTCAATAGGAGTTAGTTCCCAGGATTCATCCCGAATTACTAATATTCGTTTAACAATGTATGGAAACCAATGAGACGCTGTCAACAAACAACAAGGTAAACGATATACAAAATATGGGAAGGCCAGGGAGTTATTGGTGGGTGTGGTTTAGCATTAAACTTACTGATGAGTAGTGTTTTCCTCATGTGTTGTTTCTTCAAGTCTCCCCTTGCCCCACCCGATGGTGTGAAAGGTACTTCAAACATGAATTTACTCAAAGAGTGCTCCTTTTCGAACTTCGTCGTACGTTCCTGAAGTTCTTCGTCAGTGAAATATGGCTGAACATGTGTTATCTGTATATATGCCTTTCCTTCATCCAAAGCCTCCACATCAACCTATAAAGGAATAAAAATGGATTCAATTATCATAGCTATGCTATAAATTTCAAACATCTCCAGTCAAAATTCTGATTCCTGGAAACAATATGTTATGTATGTGACATACGACTACGACTGTGAGACAGTGAATGCCAGTCATGTAACCAGAGCTGATTGGAATATGATAACATTATAACATAGATAGTGTACTTATTACTCTTTTCCCAAACTCCAACAACAAGAATGAGATTGATTTCGGAAATGCTAGCTATCTAAAGTATTGTACTTGTAGTAGAGCTATACTATATTGTGTATAATGCATGTACATATGTACGTACCTATATGTATAGCCAGCCGTATAGCCATACACATAAACAGTAATGTATAAAGGTATATACTATATGTGCATGTACTGTTGTCAATTTGTTATGATCACTATTTGTCTTATAGTTATGAAAATATAGTGTTTGAACATGAAACAGCATTCATTTGCTATGCATACATTAAGTTGATTCAGCTACACGAAACACTTGGGCATAATAGGTACAGTTAAAACAAATAATGAATTAAGTTACAGTTAGATGCATTGTATATATAGTGACCTTCCCGCTTTCTTGCAATACTTCAACTATTTGTGGTCCGAATTTCCTTGAGTACAGCTTCAAAAGGCGTTGCGTTATTTCAGCCAGTCCTGTCACCTTGTTTTCTCTATAAATGAATTGCTTTTTATGGTCTTCACCAAATAGCTAAAATGAGAATAATCCATCAATGTTTTGGGCGTGGTCAGTTGCTATAGTAACATACCACTCCATAGAATCCCACCCTAAAGTAAGTACCCAAGTATCTACTGCCAGACTCTGTTTTGGACAATATCTTCTTGTGACAGTCATGGAGTTTCCCATACATCTCTGTTAATTTCTATGATACGTGTACCACAATATAATGAACAAGATATACTTCCTATCATGGCTTTTTTTATCTCACTTTAAAGCTTTTCTGTTCCTGGTAGTAAGGCAGAAGGAGCTTGAATACGTTTGTTGTAAGTTCGTAGTGCTCCGATTGTTCAAGCAAAGACATGGAACTTTCAAGGAAAGTAACCAGATCAACCTTCATTAGCACATAGATTAAAGAGTTACAGACTATACATACTCACATTCCCCTTACCTCTGAGTATCTTTGTTCCCTGCTAGCTCCTTTGTCCATTCGTATTCCACTTTCTTCTTTTTCCACGTTAAAAGAAAGGTCCCTCAGAGACCTAGATCCACCGGAATACTTGCCTACAGGGAAAGAGAGAGGGAGGGAGAAGGGTGGGAGAGTAAATGAGATTATAATTTGCTTTCCATCATGCATTCACTATAAACGTTAATTTCGATAAATATTCATTCAGCCATGACATTTTAATCTAATCTTGATCTAATCTAATCTTGAATATAAACCCCGCCCACCTGATACTTTCATATACTCGGCTACCAGACCAGCTATGTGTAGATAACATTGGGCTGCCTGGACAAACAAAAGATTAATGGGAGCAGATAAATGAGAAACGTAAGCAAAACATTCGCGAAAATATGCAAACAGGGAAATATTAGAGAAACAAACAATATTACAGTAACATAGGAAGGGAACCTATCACATAAAGCATGGTACAAATATGCACACACATATACGTGTGTAAGCATTATAAATACACATGAGCAAACATCATGTGAATGTTATAAAATACATAATTGTTTAAAATATTCCACATGCAAAGTCATAAATACACTATACTTGCATCCAACCACAACT